>SNQJ01S0244353.1:13275-23488 GCA_010110895.2 Picea sitchensis
ACGTGGAAACCCAAAGCGGGAGAAAACCACATAATGATTTTTCTTATATGTCTTTAAGAATTACATTCATTGGAAGCACCAACTTCCTTTTTTTTCCAGCTGCAACTGGAAGGAGGCTCCAACCCCTTAGTTTCTTAGGATATAACATGAGGGAAGCTCCAACTCCCCAATTCTCTGGCTACAACCAGAAGGAGGCTACAACCCCCTATGTTCTTCGCCTACAACTTCGCCTACTTTGACCTTTTGGGGCTTGTATATGACTCATGAGGGTTCTCCAACTTCACATGGCCATAAATCTCTAATCGTGAGGATTTATGTGGCGTTCCACATACCAATGGAAATGGAATGACATGTACTATCAATCTAGAATAATATTTCCTGCAAATATATAAAAAATCGTACCATTATCCATCAAAAAAACTTGGGTCCATTACCTAAACCTTTGTGCTACCGAAATTTGCTACTAGAGTTTCTTCAAGGATTTACATCAATGACAACCAACAATTTTTCTTGGGGTTTAGAGAAATACCATATTTTTTGCACCTTTCCAAAATATATTTCAGATGTTGTGGGTGATCAACTCTTTGTTTGGAATAAATTGTAACATCATTGAGGTAAATCACCATGCTCTGACAGATTAGAGATTTAAATTCTATATCCATTTCCCTATGGAAAGTATCACCAACGTTAATTAGGCCAACGAGAGTTATACAATATGAAAACGTTCCCCACTTTGTTCTGAAAGTGGTCTTTAGTCGGTCTAATTTTGCTATGAGAACCTAGTTATAACCATAAAACTTGTCCAAACGAGAGAACATTTGAGAGCCAGAGACGAGTTGTAAAATCCGTTCCATTGAGGGAACATGGTAATTGTCCTTATCAGAAGCTCGATTTAAATTCCATAAATCCACACACAGTCTGATCTCGCCTGAATTTTTTCTAACATGTACCAGATTGGAAACTCAAGTAGCATGACAGACCTTAAAAATAATTTGGGCGTCCAATAACTTCTTTGACTCCTTCTGAATCAATAGTTCAAGAGTCAAGCTTAGATTCCGCTGAAATGGTTTAACACCCTCTTTGATAGGACCGATGTGTTGGATAATGCAGGTGTCATATGTCTTCAAGTCTTTGTACGTCCAAGAGAATACATCGTGATGTTTCTTAAACAAGAATGTGAAGGTGTTCTTCTCCACCTCCAAACAACAAGTGCACAGACTGATGAATTTGGGATGTTTAGAAGTGCCTATATTCACAATATAATTCATCATAGTGGATCTATTCATCTTAGGATTCATCGATGTTATGAACTTAGTCCGCAGATCAAACAAATTTTCAAGAAATAACACTCATTGAGATGCAGTTAGATTTTATCTTACTTTCATCATTCCGATAGTCTTGAGTATTATGTCCGTGCAATTCATCATCTATCACTGAATATTGGAATAAGTTAGCACTAGTAAGACAATATACAATCTGAGCATCATCTTTGAATACTCTCCAGTTTGTGACGTTGTCCGATATGGAAGGACTAAAAATGATTTCAACAGTAAAAATGTTATTCAGGGGTGTGAATCTAGATGTTGTGTTAGCTAATGTATCAACAACAATGTTTTAAGACTGAGTTATGGAATTAATATTAAATGTATCAAAATAATTGATCAAATTCCATACCTCATACTGGTAACCTTTTAAATGAGGAGACATGCAATGAATAGTGTTTCTTACTTTTATGACAATTATCATCAAATCACCAAAAAATCACTGCTACATATGGGGTCAAAATTTGAAAAAAAATTTCAACGATAAGGATAAATTCAATCATATCATTGCAAATTATGACATAATATTAAAATTTTAATCTTTTTTTTTTCCTGGGTGCCCCGATGAACATCATACTTTCGACGAACATCTATATCGATCGATATTTCGATGAACCTAGAGGATAGTTCATCGATGTATCGATGAACCAAGAGGATGTCAACTGCTTGTTTGAAAACAATTTAACGGTCACTTGATTCACTGACATGGTCAAATTTGACATAGTCAACATTTGTTGGAAGATCGATGAAGGTTAGTGTTTTCAGCAATTTTTCTTTAGGTGCGACTGTTATAAAATCTTTTTATGCTCATTGTTCGTTGCATGATTTATTAGTCTTTTTTCTATGTCTTGCTTGCCTCAAATACAATTCTTGATCTGCATAGCTCCGATTTTATACTTTGAAGGTTACAACTTTTTAATATTACTTTGTCTATTTTTTAAATACCCAAATTGAATCCCTAACCCTTAGACCCTCTTTCATTTGGGGACACAAATTTTTCCCTAGGAAATAGGTATGAACATGTCTGCTCAATTTGATTTAATTACTATACAATTTGTCTTGGTGTAGTTCTCTTTTATTGTTTGATTTTATTACTTGCTTATAGTTGACCTTTGGAACTTATATGGTAAAAATGTATGGTTTTGGTTTGTTGATTAATTGTTGATTACTATTATAAACCTTTAATAAATCTATGATGAAAATGAATTAATTCTATAGTACATATGGGGTCAATATAATTCAATGATATTTGTACCGTAACAATATATAATTCATATATTAATGTACTTATATTGCTTCAGTGGATTTTGTTGTAAATATAGGAAATCCCAATGCCAACACCCGAAGAGAGTCAAAGGACAGTTGCTAGGTTAATGGTTGCATGGGAGGCACTAGTTGATACTGATGGGAAATATTATTGCTCTTGCAATCAATACAGGGGTTTGAAAGAAGAAGACTTGTAAGGAAAAAAACTGAAAGACATTGTTTTACTTATGGGCATTGTGAAGGGGGGTATACATTTCGTCCCATGGTAAGTTATTCATTATATATGTCTTTGTATTGATTCTATTTATAATTTTTTTTTTTCAATTTTTGTTATATACATTGATGTTATTGATTGTTTTTAATTGTAAGATAAATCCTCCCAAGTGTTTGTGTCCGGATACATATTTTCCAAGTAGTAGTAGAAATACTATTGTACAATATCTAGAAGATGACATGAATATTGAAGATCACATCAATCCTATGGAAGAAGATGACACCAATAATATTGTTGAATCGGATGATGGGACAAATATATTGATCTAGGACATCTTTCCTCCCATCGATGAGGAAAACGATGATGATATTTATGATGTACCTTTGCTTGAGAAGGCAGAACAACCCCTTTATGAAGACTCAAGAACAAATATTATCTTTGCTATAATGTTGTTGGTGAACTTGAAGGTATTGAATGGTTTGTCAAGCACTCATCTCACATAGATCCTAAGGTATTGAATGGTTTGTCAAGCACTCATCTCACATAGATCCTAAGGTACATAATATAATTCATCACATATTATATGTAAAGGGAGACTTTATTTTTCTCTATTTTTAGTGTCAATTAATGTGTAAATTAAGGATGCAATATTTTTTATTACTAATATTTACATCAACTATTTTTTTTTTTTTTATGTTGTAAATTGTTAGGTGATTTTTTCTTACCACCGTCAAATAATTTACCTCGCACATATCGAGAGATGTGTGCCATTATGGAAGATATTGGAACGAAATATCATGCTAATGAAGCATTCTTGAATGATCATATTATATATTATGGACAATATGCATCGAAAACAAAATGCCCACAATGTCAAATCAATAGATATCGAATCGATCACATAACAAAAAAGGTGCCTCAGAAGGTTCTTCGTCATATTCCGATAATTACACATTTGCAATGATTGTTTAGGTGCCAAAGCATTGCACATTTTATGGATTACCATGCACAACACAAAAGTGAAGATGGTGTTCTGCGAATTCCTGCAAATGGTTTTGCATTTAGGAACATCGAAGAAAGATGGCCAATTTTTAAAGAAGAACCTTGTAATGTTAGGCTTTCATTGGTAGCTGACGCTGTCAATCCATTTGGTGAGATCATGCCTATTTACTCAGTGTGGCATATTTTTGTTATAAGCAATAGCCTTCCTCCTTGGATATCAATAGAAAGGGTGCACACAATGTTGGAAATGATTTTTCTAGGTATTTGTTTACAAAATTGGTTTGAACTTTGTATTTTGTTTTTCTTATTCATTGCATAATTACTTATATATATAAGGTAGCAATTATGTGTACTTTCACCCAATTAGGTAAGTACCAAGTGAAATATATGAATTTATATATTGAACCTCTTGTCGACGAGCAACTAAAGTTATGGGCTGACATCACTATGTATGACATCTCTAGACAAATAGGGAAAATGCAATTTCAATTCCATAGAAAATTCATGATGCCCCAGGTATAACACATTTTTGTGGTATGTAACATAATTGTTATAGTTGAAAAATGCCTTACCTGTGCATACAAGACATTGGCCTTTCCACTTACATGCTTTGCCAAAATACTGCTGAGGCTTCTTCTTCAAAAACTATTTTTTTGGATAGTGTACGCGCCCTACTGCACTAATAGGTCATGTACATACACATGATGCATTCTATTTACCCCGTATACATACGTGAACTGCATGCTAGTTAGCCCACGTTTACCTCCAAAAGTTGCAAAAAATATAAAATTGCAAGAAATTCGACGAAGTTTACGGGCTATAGAGGGTTTCCTAACCATTTTTCCGCTTGTATTCTGTACCCAAACCGAATAACCATATTTTTCTCATAAAAAAGAGGTCTCGGGGTTTCATTTGAAAATACAAGCAAGCGAATAATAAAACTCTGCCAAAATCCCTTCCCCTTCTTAGCCCAAGCTTTGCATCCTATTCTGATTTTTGGCCTCAACATTCCCCTCCAACCCTTTCTCCTTGTAAAACCCTTTCTCCTTCCCTAAGTGATAAGTTGGTTGTGAGAATCTAGTGTGGGATTGATGCACTTGGAGCCATGATAGAGGAGCTCAAACTTGGTCCATGGAGTGATTGTCGACAAAGGTTGTAATCATTTTTGTATTGAAACTTAATAAATGAGTTCGTCCTTGTTGCTTTTATTGATTTATGCATATATATATATATATATATATATATATCTAAACCTTGAAAGAAATAAGTAGATATTGCATGTGTTGTGGCATTGTTTTCCTAAGCTTTTGCGGGTTAACTTTGGGAGGAGACCCGCAATCTAGGAGGCTGCAACAAGCGAAAGAGGTCTGCTCCAATCACAAGGACTAAAGGTGCACCCATTGAACCTCTTTACTCTCTCTCATCATTTAGTATAGATAATTTTGGGGTTGCATAAGGGTAGAACAATATTTTAAGGGAAGTCATCACTTTTCCTGTACCTAGACCTAGTATAGGGGGATTTTCCCTATAGCAGAATTGAAAAATACACTGGGGTGTCTCAATAGGATCTTAGTGGGTGATTTTGGTTTGATTCATTTTTTTTTTCTTCTAGTTTCTTATTGAGTTTTCAAAGTTCACTGAGTCAGTTTAGGGTCTCTGGTCACTTTCCAGGTGCCTACCATCCTTCCCTGCCCAGTCATTTATCCAAGAATTTTTTCTTTTTGAAAATTTACAAAGGCGTACTTGCCTTGTCCTTAGTATAACCCATGTACATACGTGGTCTTCATAGTATACAACCCGCGTACATATGTAGGCTGCTTGTGCAAAAAATGCATCTCTGTGTTTTGGAAGTTTAAAAAAAAAAGGATTTTTCCTTTCCTGGAAAGAAGATTTTTGCTTCTCAGGCCATTCTGAAACTCTTCAGGGTCTCTATTAATTGTGTTTGGTTGGGTTAAAGATTCAGCTTATATTTTTATTTGTAAAGAACCCCTATTGTTTCTTTATTTTCTTTTATTTTCTTTAGAGGTTTAGAGTCAACCTATAACTATTAGATCCTCCTGTGGATTCCAATGAATCCCTGCGTTCATGCAGTGGTTTAGGGTTTGTGTTAGTCTTGGGTTTATTTTCTCTTTATCTCGTTTATGCTTTTAAAAACAAAAATATATTTTTCTTGTGTTTTTCTTTTCTAAGCATTTGAAAAAATCAAAATTGTTGCATTTAGTTTGGTAGTTGTAGCATAGGTTGTTTTTTTACAAAAGAAAAGAGTTATTTTTCAAAGTTCCTTTTTTGCTTTTCCCCTAAAATTCATTTACATTGTAAAATGAAAAGCACATTCTAGGAAACTTTTTTCATTATAGGATCTTTGAATACTAGTTAGAAAAGTTTGCATTTACAAATATTTAAAAGCCATTTCTTTCAATTTGAAGAATCTAGTTTGCTTTTGCACGAATGCTCTAAAGTTTTTCTTCTCTTTCGTTTCTTGTAAACACCATAAGTTGCACGTCCGTACCCTTTTGAGTAAATGAAGACAATTAAAATCAACAATTAACACTTAAAATCAAATAAAATTTTGTTTTTAGGGTTCACCAAGTAATTTAGGCTCTAGGGACTTGAAATAGGTGTGGAGAGAAAACTCTTCAAGGATGCATAAACACACATAAGAGTATGTGATAGGGAGTTTCAGAGTCCAGTATCGTAAGAGTCATTCATGACTCTTCTCTAACATAGGGGCTAAACATGAGGTCGTGTTAGGAATGGTAGAGGAGATAACCCCTTCAATAATGAACCAAGCATAGTGGGGATCATATATTGAGGGTCATTCTTGGGAATTAAATTGATCACATTTGAATATGGAGCCTCGTGGAACTTGAATCCATTCGATATCCTCAGTTGTCTTCTGGCCCATTTCCCTTCGATACCCTTTGAAGGCTTCAGACTTTGTTACCCTTCTCATTACGATCAACCCGACTGTCGACTGTACCCGCGTGGCAACTGACTGCAAGCTGGAAACCTAGCTTCCTTTTTTTAGGGACTTACACGAGTGACTTCGGGGGTATACTTCAGTACTCGGGGAAGATGTTGGATCACGATTTGCAGAGTATACCTAGAGGGTGATTCCTTGTTCGAGTTACACTTGCACCAGTAATTTGCTCTACTATTGATTGACGAAACTTTTATTCCTTCTAGTCATTTGTTTACTTGATTTTCCATTAGGAAATTTTTCGTGTGTGCTCTGTGTTTTGTACTAGCTCAACCTTACAGTGTCAATTGATATTTTCACAAGGTGGAAGATCAACAACTTCATCATTCGCGTAGGCTTCAGGGAGTGTCACCGGTTACTTTAGAGCCACCTCCACCACCATTGAGGCATAGGCTAGATCAATAAGGCTCATTCGAAACTACTGGGCCACATAAAACTATGCTTGAGCTAGTTCAGGCCAACAAACCCTTCTAGAGAAGAATTTCCTACACCGGAGGAATCCATTGTTTCTGACCACGAGACTGAAGGATTCAGGCCAACAAACCCTTCGATCACTGACTTATTGGTGCCAATTCTAATTAAGATAGTCCCTCCTGAGGTGACTTCACCTAAACGATAGTTTGTTCAACGAGCGATGATGGAAGAAACTAGTGCTACTTCATCCGTGATTCCTCATACTCCCATATCGAATGTCGTAGGAGGGGGTGTTGTAACTCCTCCCCCACCTCCTCCTATCAGGACTATGACTGTCTAGATACCCACTACTTTGGGTAGTGGTGCAATCCCTTCGATGAATTTGGCCACTATTCCCTCTATCCACAATGCGTCTGGTGCTCCCTTTTCATATGAGATGCCCTGTTTTGACTCTCGTTCAATTCTAACCTACTATACTCTATAGACCGTTGGTCTGGGGGAAGGGAGATCTAATGCCCCCTTGCAAGGATATGCCATTGGAACCACTACCCCGTTCAATGTGATCAATTACGGTGGGGGTACCATCCCTCCCCCATCCCCTTTTCTCGGAGGAACTTTCCAACAGTCGATCCAGGTTAATACCAACTCTAGTTTGTTTAGTAGGGGGAGGCATGGACCTCAATCCTACAAGAATCTAGTGGGATATATGCCTTTTTCTTTGTTAGATGCATTTGGAAATAACGTTTTCTCATTGTCTGTTTTCTCGACTGGGGGAAACCCCATTTTTGGTCAACAAAACCCTACGCAAGGTTTCATTACTTTGCAAGGAGCAATGACATGAGTTTACTCCTCACAAGGTATAGGAAATCCTTGGCAGGGCTCATTTCCTTCGAAAAGGATGCTGATCGGGAGAAACCCCTCCCACACTTAGTGGAACCCCAGGCAAGGTTCAATACCTATTCTAGGAGGGTCGACTGGGGGCATCCCCAACCAAGGTCCTTGGAATGCTATACAAGGAATAATCCATGCACAAGGCATGCCATCCAACTACGAGAATCAATCGACGATGAAAAATAAAATGCAAGTCCCTTTTTTTGGATAGGGATACCATGGTCTCCACAAAAATACTGGCTAATAGTCAAAATTTTCCTGGAAACCTAGTGCCAACCAAAATCCAAGCCCCTTTTTCATGTGAATCCGCTACAACCGAGACTACCTTTTCTGGAAACTCTGGATTTTCCAGAATTATCGAGACTTTTGAATGACCTGATCTGTCATGATCCGTGTTGGCCCCCCATGCCGACTGAGTTTCCCTATAACATGCCTATGTTCGAAGGCAGGCCTGACAAATATCCAGGTAATCATGTGACAAATTTTCACTTATGGTGCTCATCCAATTCGTTAAAAGATGACTTCATTCAATTGTGTTTGTTTCAACACACTCTTATAGGGGGTGCCACAAAATGGTATATCAATCTTGATAGCTTGAAGTACGCTTACTTTAATGACCTAGCTATGGTATTGTTAAAAAATTTCCAATTACCGGTAATATATGATGCCGACACCAAGTTGCTGGCCAACTTCGAGCAAACGAAATCTGACCATATGTCATATGACATCTGAGAATGGTGATGATGAAAGAGTTTGATCAAGTTAAGGTCCCTCCCACATTTTTTCTCGAGTGGTTCCTAAAGTTCTTGGTACCTTGTGTATCCAAATACATCACAACGCCCGAGGTTTTTTTCGAAGAAGAGGATATCATGAGAGCCCAACAAATGGAGTTGATTTACTCTTAGTCCGGTATGCTATATGAGATCCTTCTCGATGTACCACGGTCTACATTCGATAATACCAAACAAAATTCTGGGCCTCACGATGATGACATAGTAAGCTCAACATAGAGCAAGCCTACATATCAATTGTCTAATCAATTACATCAATTATCGATTCAATAGACCATGGGAAACCAAAATTATAGTTTTGATTCCCCTGTAACCCAAATGTCAGATGTACAATGTGCAATCGATAAATCCCAAGGGTAACCAACAAACCAAGGGAAAGAGGAAAACTAAAAACAAGAAGGGTAAGGGTGATAAGAAGGGTGAAATAATGTTAGCGAGGGAAAAAACGAAAAAGAGAAAGGTGAAGTTTCTGTGTAAGATTTGCATGAACGACCACTTGAATCACCAATTCCCTTGGCTTGAGGAAGTGTTATAGCCCTAAAATTCCCTACTCATGCATACATGGAATTGTCCTTCCTACTTGCATAATTTTCCAAATCACTGTTGAGGAACTCTATTTAAAAAACCATTTTTTAGAGCATGTATGCGCCCTACTGCACTACTACCTGCATACATATGCTAGACAACCCACGTACATATGCTTGATGCACACTAAACAACCCACTTATACCTCCAAAAGTTGCAAAAATTAAAAAGTTGTAAGGAACTCGGTGGATTTACGGGCTATTGGAGGTTTCCAACCCAATTCACCTGCTATAGCCCATCCCCCAACCGAATAACTATCCTTTTTCCATATAAAAGGAGGTCTTGGGGTCTCATTCCAAAATCAAGCATTAAAACGGTGAAACTTTGCCCAAATTCCCTTCCCTTCCTTGCCCAAGAATTTGCAACCTTTTGTGAGTTATTTCCTCAAAATTCCCTCTCTAGCCCCTTTTCTTCCATACAATCCATTCCCTTCCCTTTGAGGTGATAAGTAGATTGTGAGAAAAGGATTGTTGAAGGTGCACTTGGAGAATTGTTAAAAGGATCTTGGACCAGGTTCTTCGAGCGTTGGCCTGCAAAGGTTGTAAGCTTCAATCTTTGATTAATGAATAAAATAATCTCTTTTCCATGTCCCAAATGATGGTTTTTATGTATTTTCATTGATTTATACATAACAATTTATATCTAACCCTAATTTATGAATATAAATAACATGCTTGTAGCCTTGTTTTCCTAGTGGTGGATGTAGGTCATGTTTGGGAGGAGACTTGCATCCTTGGGAGCTACAGAT
>SNQJ01S0244354.1:0-12024 GCA_010110895.2 Picea sitchensis
GCATAAAGTAATGAGAAAGGACGTTGTATACCTTGGAATGATTAGATGAAATGATAGTATAAGTCAAAATGTAGGTGATGAAGGGTAAAATAATAGCAAAAAGTATGGGCAAAAAGGGTACAATATGTGGTCCTAACAGCACCCAGGAGGAGCTGATATTGCGAGATCTCACTTGTTTTGTGGACCTAGCAATGGGTTCATTAGGGTTTTTTCATTAGGTTTTTTGTAATGGGTTGCGGGATGTCAGCCCATGGGTTTACCCATGATTAGGCCTTTTTGTAAGGGGTTGGAAAAGTATAAATAAGAAGGAATGTAATGTAGAAGGGGGATCTAGCTAAGTGCAAGAAGATGTATGTGGCTAAGTGCAAGTGGTTCTGAGTTTCTTTGTGAAAACAAATTGTGTATGTAAGGCCCTGTGCTTGATAGAGGAGTTGGATCTGTGCCTTGACCTAATTGTGGGAAGGAGGATCTAGCGTTATACGCGTGGACCTCTTGTCCTCTACGAAGTTTGGCTCTGTGGCTTTGTGCACAGGAGCGATTGAATGTAAGAATATTGAAGACTAATAAAGAATAAGAAGAAGTTGGTGGATGTAGCCCCACACTGGGGTGAACCACATATATCCTATGTCTTGATGTGCTTTGTGTAATGTGAATTATGTCATTTATTTTCTTAGTGTTGTTGTTATGATGTATGATGGATGCATCCGATGTTGTTTCTTAGTGCTTAATGGTATTAAGATGAATAAATGCTAGATCTGAACTAATGTTATGTGCTAAGTGATTGAAATTTCTTTATCTTTATTGTTACTACGATGATCTATAATAAGGGTTTAATATTCAATGTGAATGAGATCAATGAACTAATTCATATTGTTTTCTAAGTGCTTTGCTAGACGTTACAATCGCATATCTATATCCCAACTTGGTTTTATACACCTGAGTCCTACAACCCCCCTGCCTCTACCTCGGGTGAGACTTCATTTGCTTGGTAGGTGTTACCAAAAGGGACGATAGTTAGGGTTTTTTTGGTGCTTTCTTGAAGTGTTGAACCCTGGGTCTACCCCTGTGCCAAAAATAACATAACATTCTTTTATTCTTTTTCAAGATCTTTAAAAAATTGAAAAAGACAAAAAAATAAAAAAACCCCAAAAAGAGGGGACAGGAAATATATATTCTTTTTTGGAAGCACAATGAGTCGTCCTTGAACAAATCACATCCTTTCATTTTTTCGTGAAGAATTAGGATCTAATATGACTTGAGGAAGTTGTTCTTGCTACATAGAGTTATGTCCTCCTCTGTTTGTTTACTCTTCCAAACACATGGAGATTTTGTGTTGTCTCTTGCATCGTGAACTTATGGCAATGTCATGTTGCATGATTCTGATCATCTTTCATTATTTTTTTCCAAGGGAATTTTCACCCAACCTGAGTTGACCTTTCTGCAGTTTTTCTCTTGACCTCTTGACCTAGACATCCCGAAATTCCAATCAAGTCCTTGTTCGAAATCAACAAAGTTCTCTGCCAGATCATCGAGATCCTCTTGTCTTTTCCTGATGAGCCATCAAAGACCTCTGGGTAGTTAATTCATACACTCACATTACACTCCTACCTGAGTTTTGAAGATCTTGAATTTGTTTCTCGAGCTATGAAGACCTCATCTCCGACCATTGGTCATTATTGGCTTCTTGAAGATGGATACTATACTTGTATATCTTTGATTTTGAGATGTAGATCCGTTGTGTATTTCTCGCGACTACACTTTATATAGTTATATGATATGGATCTGTAGTGTATTTGATTTTCAAACATGATTTATTTCATCCCAAACATGGGTATGCCTACCTCAAAGAGACAATTGTTATTTTTTTAGATGGCACCTCCCAAACTCTGGTCCCAGGCTTACTCGTTTCATACATTGGCGAATATTTTGTAATCTATTTCAGCCATCAGATGCTCTTTTGACCTCACACATTAGGGAGCATCTTTTATAACCCTAAATTTCTCTACATATGAATACCTGGCCTTTGGCCCTCTTACTTGCATTTTTTTCCAAGCCATCACTGAGTTTTTCTTCTAAAAAACCCATTTTTTGAATATGTACGTGCCCTGCACCAATACTGTCCACGTACATATGCTTTTTGCACCACTTCAACCTGCACACATATGCATGTGCCACCACCACAACCCATGTATACTTGCAAAAGTTGCAAAAAATAAAAAATTGCAAGAAATTCGTTGAGATTACGAGCTATTAGGTAGTTTCCCAACTAATCCACCATCTATAACCCATCACCCAATCGAATAACCATCACTTTGTCATATAAAAGGATTTGTCAGGGTCTCATTCCACATCTATACATAAGAACAGTGAAACTCTGCCCGTTTCACATCCCCTCCTTGCCCCAAGTAATTTCATCCCTTTTGTGAGAGTTGCCTCAGCATTCCCCAATTAGCCCTTCTTCCTCCATCAGAACCCATTCACTTCCCAAGAAGAGATCAGAAGGTTGAGAGGAGAATCCATACATAGGAGAACTTGGATCTTGGTTAAGAGGAGCCCGGACCAGGTTCATGGAGTAGTATCCATCTTTGGTTGTAATGGTATAATCATTGAGTTATTAATAAAATAATTACTATTCCTGTCCCAAATCATGGTGTTTTGAATTCTTTTAATGATTTATGTTTTGATATTCTAACATCTAACCATAATTTGTATATGAATAGAATTCTTGTAGCTTTATGTTTGACTATATTTGAATACAGGCCATCCTTGGGAGGAGGGATGCAGTCAGCGAAGCTTTCAAGTGTGAGGGGATCATCACCGAGCGCAAAGTAGAGGTATAGTTACCCGATCCTTCTCATCTTTTCTTTTCTTGTATGAGTTTTGGTATGTTTGGGGTAGTTAGAGAAGTATTTGAATTTTAGACGGTTATTTGATCTGCCTATATTCTGAACCCTAGTGTAGTCATAGGAGGGTTTTCCCACTAGCACAAAGGTGGAAATTGACGCTATAACAAATGCCCCCTAATGTGTGAGTTTAGAAGAACAAACGATGGATGAAATACATTGTAAGTCTTCAAAGAGTAGTGTGCAAGGGTGAAGGTCGTTGGAATCTAGTATAAGGACAAAAAACAAACACAGAAACAAGTTGGAATACTCAATCCCCGAGATGGGCATACCCATGCTCAGGTGTGATGATAAGCATGTCCTCCAATCAAGTACATTGCGGATCCATGTAAAATATATATATAGAAAGCAGTGATCATGGCCATGAAAAAAGATACATAGTGGATCCATGTCAATCATATATCATAGCCATCAAAGAGATACACAATGGATCTATGTCTTAGAATCAATGAAGGATATATATAAGCAAGAGTTGAAAACTCGTCCTTCATGAGTACCATGTTGAGGGGTATAAATTCATTTTAACTCAACAGTATGAATCACGCCTAGAGATGATGCCCAATTAGAATCTTCTATGTTTAAAGTAGCTTGATTCTCCAGATTGATAGTCTGAGAAGTTTCTATGGGATTTAAATGTTGCTTTGGAAAGTTCTCTCTCTAACGATGTATCTCTTTTTGGGAAATTTTTTCTTTCCCAACTATACGTTCCCTAATCTCCATCAGACTGCATACATATGCACCTTGGCCCACTACAACCCGTGCACTACTTCAAAAAACTAGGTTTTTTTGAACCCCCGACACTTTCATCGTCAAAACCTTAGACTTTCGTAACTTCTAATGTGTCCATGCATACTTGCAATGAATCATTCACCAGAATAGATCTTAAATTTACTCAAGAGTTTCACACATAAGACACCATTTATCTCTTATTTATACTTCACCAAGTAGCTTCCTCATCTAACCAACTTCCTTCTTTTGGGGATAACCCACTTCTAACCACTTGTCCACTTATAACCACTTTCTTCACAAATATTAACTTCCCCACTTCTTGTTGCAACTAATTAATTTTTAATTTTCTTCTTGTTGGAAACACTTAACCCATGACTAGCCACTTTGACTAGTCAACTTCTTTTAGGAGCTTCTAGAATAATTTGACTTCTTGACCTTCCAGGGGCTTCTAGACAACACATGAGGGTTCTCCAACTTCACATGGCCATAACTCTCTAACTGTGAGGAGTTATGTGACGTTCCACATATCACCGGAAATGACATGACAAAAAATATCCATCTAGAATAGTCTTACTGAAAAATTCATTGATCTTCAAAACATTATTCCTCAAACAAACTTGGGTTCCCTAACCATACTTCTAGGATTACTCAACCACCTAACCATTTGGACTTCACAAAGAATCTTCCCATGAGGTATTTCACCATAAGGGGACCACTTTGGAGTTCATCCATTTGTTACTTATTTATTAATCATGACAAGACAACAATGACCAACCTTTACATCATCCCATATATACATCATTTCATCTGGAACATCAACCCATGACAATACATCACTATGAAACCTCATGAAATTTCATCAATTACACCTATGACCACATTTTCAAAAATTAATACATTAATGATACAATGACAATAATTGACATCAACTCTTTGACATCAATCCTTTGACATCAATGACAACATAATGCAACAATCTCCCCCTTTGGCATTGATGGAAACACCAACATTGATGTCAACACCAATCATTGATGGAAACACTTGGACATGGAAATGATCCACCTCAATATTCATCTCTCCACGTCAATGTGGATATCTCTCCCCCTTTAACGCCAATGGAAAAGGGTATTTCTCTCCTTGGGGTTGCTTCCCCTGCCTAAACTCTTCTTGGGGTTTCTCCCCCTGTCTAGATTCCTTTGAGATTCCTCTAAATAATATCTCCCTCTTTAGACAATGGATATCACTTTGATGCAATTCTAATGGCATGGCTTCCAATCATCTCTCCTCCTGGAATGATGTTGTTGAAACCAATCATGGGAAGAACAATAACTTACCCTATGGGTATGTATCCCCCTATCTTCTCTACAATATGTTTTTTGCTAAAAATTCTACTACTCAATTGAAACATAGATCAAATTCCCAAGAATGATATTCTCTTCCTATGATGATCTTTGGACCTATCCATACATCAGACTCGTGCCAAACTATACATCATGAAGCAAAATAAATGTCAACAATGAATATCAAATCATGAGAAAAACATCAACCATGTACATCCTGTGCCATATTGTGTGCCAACCATGCACAAAATCCATGTACATCAACCATGTACATCAATAACATACAATATACCATAATATATCATCAATGGAGTGCATCAACCTTATTCCAAGAACATGTGTCAACTATGTACCAACCATATGCTTCTATCAACATGCCAACCATGTGCCTCAAACAAGTGTCATATCACTCATGATATGCCTCTACCATGAACCAAGTGCCACAAACCATGTGTCAAGAAATGTATCTCAACCATCAAGTATCAATTAGTGTATCAACCAGTCATACCATACATCATGTACCAAAAATTATATGCTGAAAAATTAATACCAATGGTGTACTTTAACCAAGTACTATCACCCACAATCATCTGCCATCTATAAGTGCATCAACCATGAATCAAACATGTATTACTACCTGTACCTAGCAAGTGCATCAACCATGCACCAAATTCAACAAGATGAATCATAATCAAAATGTGTTCCCATATATTTATGCCATATCAACCATAAACCATGTTTCACTCATATTGCTAGCAAGTTCCTCAACCAATGTACCAATCATGTATCAACTACAGGTCATACTATGACTCATTAATGATCTACAACATAATAACCTTATCAACTTATCAACTACATGTCCCAATATGTAGCTCAACCACATTCCAAGTGCATACACCAAGACATCCAACAAATATGCCTCTAACAACACATCATAAGATATATGAATGGAGCTCACATATGTACTAGCCATGTACCATGACAGATCTTCCTCAAAAACCATTCAGTACAACAAGTACTAAGAAACCAATAGTATCTATAGACATGTACCAAAAGTGTTCCTCAATAGTTCAATGATATCTCTAGCTATAATCATATCATCATGATATATATCATAACCAAAGTTCCATAACTTCACTGACATAACCAACATTGTTCCTCGACAAAAAAAAAATCCTCAATCCGCACTCTAGTGTTAGTACCATGCATTCAAGATAGGAATCAAGCATATTCTTCAACAATCAACCATATGTCATCACCATACATACATATGCAATCATATAAGCATATAGTCAGACCCTGCAAAACAAAGTTATACCATCAAACCATGTTGCAACTCATTTGCATAGCCTTCTTTTCCAAGGCTTTTACCACAGGTACATGACTTGTTCCATAGACAACTCACATATGTAGATGACCTTTCTATAGGTCACCTCGCATATGTACATGAATTCTTCCATAGGAGCTTGTGTATGATTTAGAAAATTTCAATATTGAGCTTGCCTCATGGCTTCCATTCTATTCTAGTTGTCCAGTCTTCTTTATCCACTTCTGAAGGTGTCCCAACTTCTCAGAACTTCAGCTCTAAGATTCCATGTTTTCAATATTGTATTTCTTCCTAGTTTCATTTATTATTCTTGTGATGCTATATGAAGCACTCCTCATGGATTGTCTTCTTGTGTTCCAGCAATCATGGGATTTGTGGCCAAACCCACTGCAGTTGTAGCATCTCATGGTGTGACAATGAACAACAATGTGTCCCACATTATTACATATCCAACATATTAGGGTGTTATGAAACCTTCCAACATATTTCTTTGCATCATGTGTGCAATCCAAAGGTTTGTGACCATATTCATTACATGAGAATAAGTGACCAAGAAAAACATTTTCATAACTTTGCTTTGGTGTCCACCTTGAAGTTGTCTCTCTTATGAATTTGCTTTGAGGTGTAAAGATGTCTTCTTGATGTCTTCCTTTCTTTGTATAGATGGTTGACTTGTATCATTGCTTCCACCTTTTGAGAATGAAGGAGTTACCTCACGCTTCTTAGAAGTGTTGGCTTCAAGGTGTGTAGCTTCCTTGTTGTATCCAAGACATGATTTATCATTTAGTGATCTTTGACTATCCAAGATTTCATTCAATATTGTTAAGTTGTTCATGAACCTGATATGAGTATTTGAGTTCTCTACTTTGTTTCTGAAATCAACCACTTCAGCTTCCAACTTATGACATGACTCTTCCTTTTCATTTACTTGACTCTTTAATAGTTCCGCTACCCTTTTGGATTCTTCAAGTTGAATCCTTAAATTTACATTGATTTTAAAATCTTCAAGGCTTTTGCTAAGCTCATCATCTACCTTATTCTTTTCTTCTACCTGACTAGTTATATCATTCTTTAGTTTCTTGATCTCTTCTTCTTGCTTCATGAGTATTTTCTTTAGTGCCATGATATGCCTTGGGTATTTTTCTAGGACCTCCTTAGTGTATTTTTCAAGACACTCAAATAAAAGTAAATCATATCTTATTTCCATGCTAACTTCTTCTAAATTAGTTACAATTTTATCTTTAATTTATTGTTGTTCCTGAGTTTATACTTAAGGCTTCAAAGTATAACATCAAGGCATCCAGAAATAAAGGAGGTTTTTAGTGTTTATGTTTTCTACCTCTATTATGTGAGAAAAATTCATACAAATGAATTAACAACATAACATCTCAGAGGTCATCTTTCATGTATGAGTTAAAATTAAAAGCATTGGTGTAATGAGAGAAAAAATAAAGTTGTTAGACAAATCAAGGAATCTATTACAGAAGAATCTTACTTTGCTACAGGAAATTAAAATAGATGATATAACCTTTAATGAAGCATATAATGTAGCAGTCCAATTAACTCACAGGTCTTGTATTTACTAACAGTAAAATAGAGGAAAATCTATGAGCTATTAAATTACTAAATGAAAAGTAACCACAGTAGATGTTGTACTAAATTGTGATCAAGCATTCATCAAGGAAATATATAAAAAGATACTAGAATATGGAAAAATAGAAGAACACATAACTCAAATGAACAAAATGTGGAATCTTTGATCTGTTTTTGTATTAATCCTCAAGGAGGAGAGATTTCTCAATTATATATGGAAAAAGTCCAATCCCTCTTTAGTCTTTTGAAAATATATTTATACAAGAGATTCTCAACCCTAAGGGGTTGGAATTCTCGTTATTCCTAGGTAATGACGGTTACAAAATGAAAACTGGAACCATTTCACTTGGTTCTTCTCTATCTCTTTCTCATACTGGCAGAAATAAATATGAACATGTTACTTAATTGATTCTTTGAAGTACTCCCTTTTCCTCACTCAAGACATTCCACACACCTGCTTAGAAATTGTACTACTAGTCTAGAAGGTTCTATCACATCTTTTGCCTCAAAAAGATACAACTTGTTTTGTAATTGTGGCAACCTGTCTTCTATCCTTTTATCTTCAGAAATCATTGACTGTAGCTATAAATTTGACTTTACCAGCCATCTATCTATTCGAGCGATGTCAACTTTCTTTAGCTGTGAAATTTCATCTTGAGATGCCTCTAAGTTTTCTTTGACATCAATTTGATGCTTTACAATATTGATTTGTCCTAGTATTTTAGAACCATCATCCTTTCTGAGGCCTAGTGATTCTTTGCTAAGAAAATGAAAAACCTCTTCACAATCCTATTTTATTTCCTTGGTCGTTCTTTTACTCTCAGTTATATTGGCCTCCCATGTATTTAATATTATATCACTTATGAAGTCTTCAACAACATTCAATCTGGAAGTTACATATATTTATTCTTTAGCCGATGACATGACCGCTTCTTGAAAAGTGATTCAGGTTGCAGTAGCATTTTTTTCTCTGAAACCAATATTTTCCAATGATTGGTTTACTTCCCGAAAATGAATTTGGATGATTCCTACCTTAGCAAAAAGGATTTGTTGTGATATTTCCAGTTTCTTTAGCACTTCCAATGCTTGAGCTTGAAACAGTGCTATATCCACAACCATTTTCTCAGTGGAACTGACCTTGTCTTCTAATTGCTTTACGAACTCATCTTGTTGGATAGACTGTCTTTCACTCACTTGCATATTCTTATGCATATCATCAATACTGGATTTGAGCATTTGGATTTCTTGTTTATCACTAGCTCTATCCTGTTCCAGTCCCTTATTCACTTCATCTCGAACATTCTTTTTGTATTCCTTATTTGATTTTGCAACTTACTTATCATATGATTCCTCTACTTCAGTATTTCTTTCAGATTATCAACTGAGAATAGGTTAGTTGTTGCAAAATCTCCCAAGGAGCCTACTACCTCTATAGCAAAATCTTCTTCTTCCAAATTTTGTCCATCCAATAGTACTATGTTCTTTTTTCTCATTTCACCCTCTTTCTGGTGCATTTATTTCTTCACCACAGCTTTCATTTTCTTACTGAAAAAGAAATCAAAGGGAGGTATATCTTAAATAGGGATAGTCATGAGATATCCTATGAGTATTACCTCTGCATTGAGGTTTCCTCTGATGAATTTCAATGGCATGACAACCTGAATGGGGATGCCAATTTATGTAGATAACTATTTTCTGGTTCCATCTAATCTTGATTTATCTGATAAAGACAATGGCCTATCTTTTCATTGATTTATTAATGTCTCTGATTGATCTTTGTCCTGGTCATCTGATACCTCTATCGCCGGGATATCTTTTTTCTAAGTCGAGATCTCAGATTTCTCTGAGTTTTCTGGGGCTTCTTGTTTGCTAGATCTTCCAACTTCTGGATTATGGGTCTCTATTTGCTTTGTAGTAGGAGACATTGGGTTTCCCTCTTGTAACACTTTTAGAAGACTACTTCTTCGATGCTTTGGAAGTTGTAAAAATCAATCATTTTATTGGGTGATAGATCAAACTCGGCTCAGAACTTCTTGGTAATATATCACCCCTCGGGACACTGCGTACTGAGGGAATTCTTCATGTTCATACTTTTTAATATTGCAACTAGGCATATGGTTACCCATGACCTTCTACGGTTCGTGCTTCTTAAATTCAATGTTAACCAGTTTTATTTCTTCTAAGGTCGGAGCCTCCAATTTGGAGTGGCCGAAATCCAATAAAGAAAATGCACCAATCTGTAAGGGAAAAGATGGCCATACCTTTTTCTGCACTTCTTTGAGCTCTTTGATAATCCCATAGAGTACAATTTGTCATGCAACCTCGCGGCACACCAGTCGGTTTGGTAAAAATTGTGGTAAAGCATATGGGGGAACTGAGGAACCGAAAACTATGATATAAGAGAAGTGTTCCTCGATGTACCAGTCTGCCACTTTATCTAGGTTAGCCACAACTCTGTTTGAAATTATAGGAGGTGAGTGACCAAAAATAACAATGTGCATCGACACCGCTACCCAATTACATATTTCATAAAAGAAATCCTTTGCCTTGTCTTCCCAGAGTTTTGAATGATAAATATGAATTAGTTCTACACTATCTGGAGTCTGACTCCAACCCATCAGCGGGAAAGGCGTCATGAAATAGATGGCATCCATGATATAAGATGACATGTAAAATGAAGTTGATTTCCCCTTGGATTTCTTTGTCTGTTATTCTATAATTTCACTAGTTAGATCGTCTGACAATATCTTGGCCCAATAGAAAGAATAACCTTCCGCCACTATGTGTATAATGGGTACCCATGATAGAAAGAAATGGGTTGTGTTCTCTTTTCCATAAAGTCTGCACATCATCATGGATATATACATGAACTGTGGTTCTAGAGATGAGATTAAGTATATGTCGTGAGAATCAACTCTGAACTTTTCGGGGCGTGAGCACCAGTCTTTAATCAAGTTGAAAAGATTCTGTCCATATTGATCACACTCCTTGCTAAAATTATCTAGAAAAATGACATTATAAACAAAGTTTGGCATTGAAGACAGTTTATACATCACATGTATGTGTTCTGGCCAAAATGACCCAACAACTACCTTTTGAGAATTGAAAATAGTTCTAGTTGGGATATCCATATGATCCAATGCCCATTTAATCATGTCATTATACGGTAAAAGACTCGGCCTTCTTGCTACATTATGTATCTCTGCCTGAGAAATAGTCTTGTATTTGGTAGATAAGTCTTCCTTTTCGTTGTCGCTTGAATCATCAGGGCAATTTACCAGCTCGTATTGTAGGATGTTGAATACATTCGTCCAGGTTTTAAATGTGTTTATACTACTGGGTGAGGTGTCGGAGATAACCTCTGAACTCTGGCCTGAACTCTCACTAGTTTCTTTAGCTTCTTTTCGTGGTGGCATGGTAGCAATTCTTAAAAACCTGTTATTTGTCACAGAACACACACATGACTGAGTATCTTGTTAAGCAAGCTCTACCAAAATGTGAATGTAATTTAAAATGAAAAATTATTTCTTGCCTTAGACGCCTCGACCTGCATATACCTTCACTGACAATACATTTAATTATTTTAATAAAAATATTTGGGAATTAATGCACGATCTTATTTGAAATTATTTCCCTAGGCTGGTCATTTAATAACATTAATGGTCAATTTTCGTGATCGGAAAATAAATTTGAAATCACCTGTATCGCAATCAGCATAAAATCAACGGTAAAATAAAAGTGTTTTATTTGTTAATAAATTGAGTTTATACGTTAATTAATTATGTTTTACCTTAATCCATTTTGGGGTTTTGGGTCCCAGGTTAACCTATGCAAGATACCAGATATATAAAATATGCAGAACAGAAATAAAATGCTAGAAATGGCAGAATAACAGTAAAATATCTAGCATAATCTCCACAATAACATAGAAATGATATAAGAACAACAATAGAAATAGCACTTTGAGGGGGAAACCTCCAATCGAGTAGTGCTCTGTTACAATAATCTCCAAGCTAGGGTTTTCATACCCTCGACCCTTATTTATACAAAATATCTATCAAGAGAAGCATCTAGAGGAAGATCCTTCTAGAAGCGGAAGCTTCTATTAGGTCTTCTTACATCCGCCTTATTC
>SNQJ01S0244356.1:0-13185 GCA_010110895.2 Picea sitchensis
ATCTATTAAGGTGACTACCATTTACTAAATCAGTGGGATGTTTTCTTGCTTTTACATTTGAGTTATATGTTTATTTGAATTCTTGAACCAACTTTCAACCATTTTCTAAAAATCTATTTCAAAACCCTTAAAAAATACCATTGTAGTAACCTGACAATGCCCTAGCTTTCCCTCTCATAGTCAAGTGCAACTTCAGAGACTAACGTCTTTTGGTGCCGTTGTCGGAGACGAATGAACAAATAATTTATCCTTGGGAGAACGACAACGATCAATTCTATCTCGTGATGGTGAACATGAGTTGGACACTTTTTATGACTATATCATTTACCTGGTGACTCCATGAAGGAAGAATCCATTGGCAACTCCATTAATCTAAGATGTCGAAGGCTATGTAAGCCATTTTGGCTCGTAGGTTTGCTCCATTTGATTTATCCGGTATTCCTGGTTTTCCAAATGTTGTGCCTACTATGCATGAATGGGGAGACTACCTTCCAATGATCCAAAAAGGATACATAGAAGCCTAAGAACAACTCAGGACACTCAGAATGGCTTTAACAGATAGAGAAAGGGAAAAAATTCAAAGTTCCAAAAACTCAGTTAAAATTCCATGGTCGCGAAGAGCGCGTCACAAGCTTTCTAACAGTGAAAATGACTCATCAAAAAGAATTACAGATCGAAAAACATAAGCGGTCAAAGTTCAGGTCAAACTTGGTCAAAAAGTCAAAAGGTCAAGGTGACACGTGTCTCCACTAAAAGGGTGACACATGGCATGTCCGTACAACTGACATGGAAGAGTGTTGAGTTGGCATGGGATGATGTGGCAAGGTCATACAAGTTTGATGGCAAAAACATGGGAGAATTAGGTTGTGAGAAATGTCATTTTCATGGGCAAATATTATGGTGCCACGTGGCCCAGTCGTGGGCTACCACATGGCACCCCTCCAATCTAGTTGGCAAGTGGTAAAATTATATGACTCCCCAAGAGTCGAAATCCTAACGTCCTAGCTCAAAGGCCTTACAACTCCGCGCTAGCCAACATACCACTATGTACTTCTTGTTTATAATACGACAAGAATATTATTTAAGTTTAATTATTTATGTGGGCGGAAAAGGAAAGGGGCTATGCCTTCGGCCCAACTCTTGGCTATATGCTAAACCACGTGACCACATTTCAAACACACGCCATGTATGGCATACCTGCCATATTATCCGCCATTCTAGTATTTAGCGCACACACCAAATATAGTTGCAACCACATCCTAAAAGGGGAGTCCACGGGACTCGATCATGGGACCTCCACCAAACAAACGCTCTAAATATAGCCCCACCTACCAGTGCACCAAGCGCCCTATTTATTGCATAACCGCCAACTTTTTATATAAAAAGGGGTGTTCACCAGTGTACAGGGATAGAGGAGAACCAAGAGCGCACCCGTATGGATTTTGGCACGCATTTCAAGATTTTCTCAGTCATTTATTGCAGAGGAATGGCACAAAAATCGAGGCAGAGGTGTCTCTTGGGCCTGAAAGTGCTAGACTCGGATCGAGGCGTGGAGATAGTCATTTTTAGGTAATTTGATGCCACGAACACAGTGGTGATGTTAGTTTTCTGATGTGAGAAAATCTTTTGTAGCTTAACTCCAGAATGAGGTATATTGATGTATTTTGACCGATTCTTTTGTGGAGTTAATAAAAAGACCTACCCATTTGAGAGCAGGACCTGGAGACGTAGTCCACCAGGGAAAAAATCCATTATCAAGTTCTTCGCGTTCATATTGCATGGTTATGTCTCTTTCCTTTTGAGCTTTTCCTTCTTTATGGTGTACTTTAGTTTATGCTCATTTTATGTAATTCTTTAAAATGTCACCTGACGAAAAGGTCCTGGATCATGTTGGTATCAAAGTAGTCGTCTTTGATTTGAATTGTTGAGTATGAATTCTTACTAGGGTCAAGAATAAGCAGGGTGAAGGAACTCTTAAGACGTTCAATCCTGAAGTTGCTCGTGCATCCCGTAGGAGGGAAATAGCAACAGAGGACAAGCGTGAAGGAACTCCTTTGCATGCTTGAACCAGTGTGAATAACACTTTTTAGTGGGAAGGAAAGAAACAAAAATATTTTGACACTTTGAAGGAGAAGATCAGTACCGCACTAGTATTAGCACTGTCGAATCTTCAACATATTTTTGAGATCGAGACAGATGTCAGCGGATACGCTATGGATGCAGTATTGATGCAATATCGTAAGCCTATCTATTACTACTCTGAGACTTTTAACCAAGTTGTTGTTAACTATCCTACATATGATAAAGAGTTGTATGCATTAGTCCAAAGCGTAAAGAAATGGAAGCATTACTTGTTAGGTAAGGAAACAATTATACATACAGATCACCAACCCTTACAGTATCTTCAAGAACAAACCAAACTGCAACAATATCAACACTATATATGGATGGGTTTCCTACAACAATTTCATTTGGTAATCAAGTACAAGAAGGGTACAAGTAACAAGGTAGCTGATATGCTTTCTAGACCTCCTATTGTTGCTTCTATTATTTTGAAGAATACTTCTTTATCTCATGATAGCTATTTAGAGCAATATGCAATCGATGAAGATTTTAAAGAAGTATATGAGAAGCTAAACGATGGTGCACAGGTAGAGAACTATTTTCTACAAGGAAAATTACTCTATCATCTTGGGAAGCTATGTATTCCTACAAATGAACGAGTCCATGTAATACGAGAAGCCCATACTTCTCTTGTGTCTAGGCATTTTGGGGCAGGAAAAACTATGGCTCATTTGCAGAGGTTTTGTTATTGGCCTCAAATGAAAGCAACTGTAACTAAATATGTAAAGGGGTGTGTGATGTGTTCTAATTGTAAGCCCACTAATAGAAAATTGAGGCTATACTCATCACTTCTTGTTCCATCCCATCCATGGGAAATCATTTTCATGGATTTTGTAGGGGGTTTACCAATGACCAAATGGCGTCATGATTATTTGTATGTCGTAGTGGATAGGTTCAACAAGATTTGTATCTTGATGCCATGTAAAAAGTAGATCATTGTTGAGCAGACTGTTAATCTCTTCTTTCAGTATGTTTGGGTTCATTTTGGGTTATCCACGTCCATTGTCTCGGATCGAGATACTCGATTCCTTGGAGATTTTTGGAATAGCTTGTGGAGAATGATGGACACCAAATTGAAGAGGAGAACTCCTTTTCATCTGCAGACCGATGGATAGATAGAGGTGGTAAACAGGACAATGGTACTTTTTCTTCGAGGTTACTGCATCAAGCATCCTAAGTTATGGGATGAACATATACCCTATGTACAACATTCTTATAACTGAGCTTTACATTCATCCACCTAGAGTTCACCTTTTGAGACGTGTTTTGGGTACCTACCAAAGGTTCCTTTGGACTTGATGTATGGTAGAGATGTTGATCTGAATGAAGAACGAACAGAGGACAAAGCCCACAAGTTCATCTAGAGGATTCAGCAGATACACCAGGAAGTCAGGGAACAGTTGGAAAAGAGTCAAGCACAATATAAAGCTCGGCATGACAAGCACAGGTTTGATCATTAGTTTCGGTTTGGAGACCGGGTATGACTTCGTATCAGCAAGGAACAATTGAAGCCCATATGATATGGACCCTTCACTATCTTGGAGAAAAGTGACACCAATGATTTTTGTTTAGATCTTCCACCGTATATGCAGATTTACTCTGTTGTGAACGTAGAGAACTTGAAACTTTTTAAGCATCCCATGATCATGGATCGGGATGAGGAAGTTTCAATACCTTCAGTTGATGAGTTTTCACCTAAGTACTTGGATAATTTACAGGAAGATATCATCCTGTATAGAAGGACGAGGACTTCACGCAGGGGTGATGTTGATTATCTTTGAGTAGGATTAAAGGGCACACATCCAAGCAAGGCAAAGTGGATTGAGAAGGAAAAAGTGAGGGGAATCTTCCCTCACTTACCAGTGGATTGATGAAATATTTTGGTGGTCCAAAAATCTCTCAGTGGGAAGGAGTGATCCAAAAAGGATCCAAAGAAGGCTAAAAACAACTTAGGATGCTCAGAATGGCTTCAACAAATAGAGAAAGGGAAAAAATTCAAAGTTCCCAAAACTTAGTTAAAATGGCATGGTCGCGAAGAGCGCATCGCAATATTTCTAATGGAGAAAACGACTCGTCAAACGGAGTTACGGATCAAAAGACATAAGTGGTCAAAGTTTAGGTCAAACTTGGTCAAAAGGTCAAGGTCACACGTGTCACCACTGCAAGGGTGACACGTGTAACATCTGTACAACTGATGTGGTAGAGTGTTGAGTTGGCATGGGATGATGTGGAAAGGTTGTACATGTTTTATGGCAAACATGTGGGTGAATTAGGTTGTGACAAGTGTCATTTTTGTGGGAAAATTTTATGGTGCCATGTGGCACCCCTCCAGTCTAGTTGGAAAGTGGTAAAATTATATGACTCCCCAAGATTCAAACTCCTAACCTCCTAACCCAAAGGCCTTACAACTACGCGCTAGCCAAAATACCACTATGTAGTTCTTGTTTTTAATATGACAAGAATATTATTTAAGTTTAATGTTTTATGTGGGTTGAAAAGGAAAGGAGCTAGGCCTTCGGCCCAGCCCTTGGTTATATGATAAACCACACGACCATGTTTCAAACACATGCCATATATGGAATACCCGCCATATTATCCGTCATTCTAGCTAGTTAGTAAATGCCTGCCATATTTAGTGCGTGTGCCTAATCTAGTTGCAACCACATGCTAAAAGGGGAGTCCACAGGATTCTACCCTAGGACTTATGCCAAACAAACGCTCTAAATATAGCTCCAACTACCAGCGCAACAAGCACCCTCTTTATTGCATAACCACCAAATTTTTATATAAAAAGTGGTCTTCTCCAGTGTACGGGGACAGAGGAGAACCAAGAGCACGCCCGTACGGATTTTGGCACGTATTTCGAGATTTTCTCAGTCATTTATTGTAGAGGCAGGAGTGTCTCTTGGGCCTAAAAGTGCCAAACTCAGATCGAGGCATGGAAACAGTCATTTTTAGGTAACTCGACACCAAGAGCGCAGCAGTGATTTTAGTTTTCTTAAATTTTGTATCTTAACTCTAGAATGAGGTATACTTATGTATTTTGCCCAATTCTTTTGTGGAGTTAATAAAAAAACCTACCCATTTGAGAGCAGGACTCGGAGACATAGTCTACCAGGGATGAACTCTGTTATCAAGTTCTTTATGTTCATATTGCATGCTTATGTCTCTTTCCTTTTGAGATTTTCCTTCTTTGTGGTGTACTTTAGTTTATGCTCATTTTATGCAATTCTTTAATAAGTCACCTGACGAAAAGATCCTGGAACATCCAAGGTTCAGAGGAGATGATCACGATCATCTTGCACAACACTTGATTGATTTTGAGACAATGGTACTGATCTCCTCATGTTTCCAGTATTTCATCATTAAATGATTTCCATTCTGCTTTTCGTTCATGTTGTAAGAGGATTTATCCTGTCAGATGCCTCTTGAATGATTGTTGTGAGCAATTTAAATMTCTTAGAAAAAAWTTYAGTAGGGATTTAGTGATGAGATYAGTGAAGATATTTTGGAATATTCTCATAATGCTCCTAACAATTTTGATGGCCATTTGGATGGGTCTCTACGTGAAGAATTTGCTACTGGAAATATTTGTGAAGGGCATTATTTTAGTGAATAAATTCTTGAAAATTATATTGATGGTGAACAATTTTTTTTATCATTTCCAGTTGAAATCAATCAAAAGTCTCCATCCTATCATGATGAAGAAGATTTGATCATTCATGATACTTACTCTCATTCTTCTTTTCAAGGATAAGTTTTTCAAGATGTTGTTGATGATAGTGTCATGGATAGTATGACAACAAATTTATTGGATTGTCATAATGAAATTTTTGTTCCAAAAGACCAGGTTGTTCATTTGTGTTCTTTCATTGAAGAGCATAATGAAAAAAAAAATTGTGAATTTCAAAATTTAGAAATTTTTTATAGTCAACATGTATATGATGAATATGAAAATGGAGAAGAGAAGAATTTCACATCAGCATTCATTGGCCTGTGCAACAGTGAGCCCGTATTTTTATGAGTATGAATCTGATATAGGAGAAATAGATGAAGGAAATCAGCTTATCCAAGATGTTGTCATTCATTGTCATAAAACAAGTGATGTTCATGTGTTGTTTCAAGGAAATCAAGTGGATTATGGTCTCACAAATACAACAAAAATTGCAGGGGAGCAGTTTGGGTTTTTTCATCCACTGGAATTTTGTCATATTATATATGATCCAGTCCTTAAAACCGAATCTACAGTCAACCAAATCCAAAATTTTCAAGGGGAAAAGGCCTATAAAAGAGAAACTGACTTCTCAAGCCACCAAAATTTTATTGAAAGAAGATTCACCTGCAGCTAGGGTAACTCGTGCTGGCAAGAGAAAATTACAAACCCAACAAGCTATTGGTGATTTTCCTGTAGGTAAAGATGATGATAAAGGCACTACTAGTCGAGGTAAGAAGCCTAAAACAAATGAAGAGACTGACATTTATCCTGATCCAAATATAAAGAAGGAATTTGATGAATATCAAGTTTACACCACAAGTCCAGTTCAGACTCCAATCAAACAGAAACAACAATCTACAAGTAAGAAGACTACAAAGGGTAAAAAACAGAGTAAAAAGAAAACACCTGTACCTAAATTACCTAGAAGGAATTCTACTAGAGATGCTAATAAATTTAGACTGAATTCAAAAGCATTGTTTCATCGTTCCATCAAGAAGGAGAATCTTATAATTATAGAAGATAATTCAGAGGATTCTAAGAAAGAGATCAAAAAACAGGTAGTGGCATCTTCTTTACACATAACAGAGAAGGAATATAAGGACTTGAAGAAGAAACAAGAAAAGGGAAACAATATTGCATAGTACTCTAGAATACCCATGACCAGAGAAACTACAAAATCAACTTCAATATCTGAATCTGTATTTAAGGGAACAGATGCAGTTTATGATGACATAAATGATCTTTTTCTAGAACTAGACCAGATGCAAGACCTTCCAGAAACCAGAGATTCTGACAGCACTGAATATGAAGACCTTAGTTCTGGGATATCTTCCAAATATATATGTGATTAAATTAAGAAAACCCCAAGCTACTATAGATCTGAATTTACATACCCCTGTAAAGGAATATCCAAAATTTAAAGTGAAAGCAACGAAGGAAAAAGACAGAGTAAAGGAGCTACTAACACAACAGGGAGAAATGTTTTGGGAATTGTAGCTATGTTTTCTCATGGTAGCACTACATATACATGCATTTCTTCAGTCAGTGGTACTGGGAAAAACTTATTTGATGGCAGTGCTGCAAATGTTGTAGTTTTACAGGCTCAATTACTCAGTTTTGTCATCCAACAATCTACCTTTATTTTCTCTATATCACCTGCTCTCTTTGGAATAACATATAGTGGACCTATGGTACCACAACAAGTGCCTCACAGTGGAAATTTCCCATTCTATGAACCTCATATGGTGTCTCAATAGTTGGCTTATACAACCTCAAAAAATAAGAAGAGTAGAAATCAATACAGACATACTTTGTTTTTTACCTGTTTTAGTCTTTATCCTCAAGAGAGGTTTTAGAACATATGGAGATGAATTTGTTGAAACAAAAATAAGTTTATGTTGATAAAGGGCCCCTTTACAAAAACCTCTCTCGATTTTTACACATCTATCACATTTTAAGATATTCAAATATATCTTTGAGGCCTATTTTTCAGAGATTTCACAATAAATAATTTCCCGTTTTAGTCACTAATTTTAGACAAGGTTTCAGAATAGCTCGAGATGAATTTTTGGAAACCAAAATAATTTTTTGTTGGGAACGAGCCCCTTCACAAAAACCTCTCCTTTTTTTTTACACAACTATCACATTTTTGGAGATACGAATAGATATTTGAACTATATTTTTCAAGAATTTCGTAGATTTCTTTTCCTAAAAAATCTCATGGACAACAATTGATGAGCCACCTCATCAATTCAACTTGGAGATCAGATCTGATCTCCTCCTTGATTATTTGAAACAAGAAACTAAATACAGATGAGGAGGTTTTCAGATCCATTTCTTTTGGATCTTGATAAATATGTATTCTTTCTATATAAACATGGTAGAAGGAGAAGTAAGGGGTCGATAAGTTGGGCATTCAAGGACCTTTTTGTAAAATCCACTGTAAGACAATTTATATTCCATATTGATACTAAATGAAAAAGGCATGTTGATGGTTAGATCCTCTTTCATATCTTATTCTTTTTATTTTCTTACTTGAATTAATTTATTCTGTTGCAATGCATTTGATTTCTTGATTTTAAGTAACACAGTAAAAACTTTGTTGTTTTTGTTTATTATCAATATTGTCTTCAAGTACATGTTCTTGTTTCTCAATGATATTTTGAAATAATAAATCCATATGGAGTTGACAAACTACATACTCTCATATATTCCCTTCTTTATTCACCTTTTCATGCCTCATGGGCCTTGGATGTTGAGTAGATGATCTTGCATATTGTAGATATAGTTGGATGGTCACTCAGAGGGAAGGAATCCCCTCACCTTGGGCAAGGCACCCAAAGCATAACAGGTTTTTTTTTTTTTTTGCTGTGATGTTTCACTTGGATACAATGACACGCCTATTTAGAGAGTTTATGAAGACTTCTTCACCTATGATGTCACACTTTAGCCCTTGGACATTCCACATGTGGATGTGACATCATGTTTTGATGAGGTTTGAGTTGAGCTAGCATGGAGGGATGCTTTTTGATGATGATTGTTGGAAATATTGTTGTCATTGATGTCAAGGGAAGAAAATATCAAAGAAAGGGGGAGACTCCATGAGTTGATGAGTTACTTCACATCTACCCAATGTACATGAAGGAAAAAAGGAATGAAATGTAAACAGAGGAAGCGACCAGAATCTTAGTCGATCTAGATAGAGGAGGAAGAGAACGCCCCTATGTGATGACTATGCACAGTTAAAATCTCTGCAAGTGTTCTTTGTTTACCATGAAGATGAAGTAATTGTGTGTAAATAAAATAAATTGAACTTTGGCTACACAGATTTAAAGAAGAATGGCGTATGGATGAAATTGAGGAGGTAAAGAGCTTTGTGGTAGAGTGATCACAAATCGATAAAGCTCGACGACACAAAGGAAGTTATCTACAAAAATAAGTCTGTTAAGGGAACCAAAGTTGAAGTATGAAGGTGCAGCAATTTTTTTTCACAAAATGATATATCCCACATTTGTTGGGAAAAACAAAGACCAAAGAATTTATAATGAAAAATTAGTACTACGTTGTTTGAATAAAAACATGCAAGTCACAAAACCTTGCACTGGAAGTTAACTTTTGTTGGGAGAATGATGGACCAAGAATAGGTTAAATCCTAACCATTCATCTCCAAAGATCAACTATTAAGATCAACGATTGAGGTATGATACTTGGTGGGTCAGTGTAGTCACGTTAATGCCATGATAGCAACCACATCAACCCCATGATGGAAACCACATCAACGCCATGATAACAACCACATCAACACCATGTGTCCAGTTAGATGAGTGCCACATCAAAGGGAGTCCACGTCAGTTCCATAATAAGAAGTTATGCAGATGCCACATATGGTGCCATGTGTATGTCATCTAGTACATGAAGAAGACATCCACATGGTAGCCACCTCGTTTATTATATTAGCACAAGAGATCTAGAAAATCGACTAAGTATCAAGACATGGCGGAGCGATGAAGAATTGGGGGTATGTGAAGAAATGGGTGCAAACCCGCAGACCCACGATGAAGATCTTGAAAAATAACTAAGTGTCAAGAATTGATCGGATGAACGAGGGCACACATATAGAGTTGGGGAGATGTTGTAGACTCATGGCCCATGGTGAAATTTCAAGAATTGGCTAAGTATCAAAATGACTAAGTACCAAGAGATTTTGAAGAAATTGACTAAGTATCAAGAATAGATTGGATGGTCCAGAAAGTCGCCACTTGTCACAAATCGGACGACCCAGAGGGTGAGAGATCTAATGGCCCAGGAGGTCACGACATGTCATAGATCGGATGGCCCAAAGGGTGAGAGCTCTGACGATTCATAATGTCTTGTAGACTCACAGTGAAATACTTAGAAAAGTTTCTAAGTATGGGTGAAAAGTGAGTGCGGCGGAGCGCAAAGGTGTATTCTAGAGACCGTGGAAGTATGAAAAGATATACCTTATACCCGCAGAGAAATGATTAGAAATTCATCTAAGTATAGGTGCAAAATGAGTGTGACATAACGTGAAGATGCATTTTGGAGGCTGCGGAGGTATGAAAAGATATGAATTAGACCCACGGTGAAACCATCAAGATAACAAATCGATCACTGAGGCTAATTGGAAATTTGATCGAATGGTGGGTGTGAGCTAAAGGATTGAACTATGTGAGAACTGGATCAACGGTCGATATTAATCTGAGGACTAAATCAAATGACTTCTACACGTCATGGTTGCATGGTGTGCTCTTGAGGACACTTAAGTAGATTGTTGATTGTGACTGAATGGAGATATAGATCGGATGAAGAATGTGCATTGAGGTTACACGTGGTCCTGATATGCTAAGAAGATTGACGATCGAGATCAAAACAAGGATAGATTGGATGGTCATTGAACGTTGAGGACATATTATGTGTTTTGGTGGACAATGAAATAGATCAACGGTTGAGATTGAATCTTAACATGATCCGATGACTGTTGAGGGTCAAAATGTATGCTATGTCCAGTAAATAGATGGCATGCGATAGAAGGATATTGGGACCCATTTTCTTGGAAGTATTTTGATAGCCTAATTTGAAAGAAAGAAGAGGACTCAGAGCTGAATTGTTAAGCATGATTTCCTTATGTAAGTGGACAAATCCGTGGAGGTAGGTAGTGTATAAATAACAATTCCATGTTTTTTTTATGGATGAGTGAGGAGTGGGAGAAGTGGATTGTGAAAAGAGAAGCTTTGAAGAAAAGATGCCAGAAAACAAAAAAAAATAAAGTAAGAGTGGCAGGGTGATGCTAGGGAGAGGATTGGTGTCCTCATATTCTTGATAGGTTGGTGTGGAAGTTTGGTGTCTACAAATGATGAGTAGGTGCTTATAGTGAAGATTTGTGTCCTAAACATATTAACAATGTTGATGAATGAAACTATGTGATACACTCTCCAGCTTAAAAACTTGTGAGGTTTGGATCATTGTAGCTATGTGAAGCCTTTCTCTCATCTTACAAACCTGAGAGAAAGCCCCTAAGAAGGGTACATGGTTCCTTCCTGAGATAGAGCTAGGAACATAGAGATGACTCCTCCATTCATAGAGTTGAGAAGAACTCCAGATGATTATCCAGTGGGAAAGGCGATCTGTTGAGTTAGGATGTGCCTGTGGCTGAGCACAAGGTGAACGTGTGAAATCCCAAAGTGATGGGTGCATCGTCATGAGAACATAAATGAAGATGGTGTATTAGCCTCCTCTGAGAAGAAGAGTTGACGAGAAGAATCTAGATGATTCTCCTATGTGTGGCAGTGGGAAAGAAGATCTATAGAGCGGACGTGCCTGTGGACAAGCAAAGGTGAACGTGTGAATATCTAGTTCTTCTATGCAATGCAGTGAATCAGAGCTATAACATCCCTATGGATGTGCCCCTAGTGGATTAGCATTAGTGGGTGTATCAAATCCTTTTCTATATATTGTTCAAGAGTCAGACCTACTTGTAACCCTAATTGTTATGTAAAGGGTATAGATCAGCCCTACCTTAACGTGTCTAATAATGAAAGCAAAATATAATTAATATTGTTAATATTAATTATAATAATAATAATAAATATAAAGTGACTTAGAGAGGTAATCCCTGTTGAGCCAATAGAAATCTTTGTTGATTGGACAAGTCTAATATAAGTAAGGGATGATTCCCCGTTGTGGAATCATATCTTCCTTGTGTGTTTGGAAATTACAGCAAATACGTCTACTTAGGAAAAGGTGAGCACCTCTCTTGGGCGCTAGTCTTCTAGGGCTTAAGCACCCTCTTGTGTGCTTGGTCATTCTTGGTGGTGAAAGGTCTTTCTCTTGAAGAATATAGCAAAGGATTTGGATGGGTTTTCTTCCCTTGTTGAGAAGGGTTTCCCAGGATATTTCTTGTGTTCTTGTGCATGGTGTTTCTTCTCGTGATCTTGGTTGCTCAAACATTCTTCTTTATGGTTAAGACATGATCAAATGAAATGAACTACATGATTAACCTAGCTTATTGAAAAATAAACAAATAGGTGGGTGCCTGTCAGATTGAGTTGTAAGTGGGTACTTCAAGGATTGGTGTCCCTCATAGGTTGGAGTCTATAAAGAATGTAATTCTTGTTTAATATGAGAAACACTTTTTGTTGTTTTCTCCCTTATTGGGTTTCCACGTAAAATAAATTGTGTACTCTAAATTTGTGTCGATATTTGTTGACATGGTTAATTCTCTACATTGCCTATGATTGATTATATGTTGATTAATTAAATGGTAACAAGAAAAAGTGGTTAAAATTTGTTCATTATTGATTCACCCCCTCTCAGTATTGGTGTATATTCCAACAATGACTTGGCATTGATGATGATGAGACATAACCCTTGGGAAAGAGACATGACTTTTGATGTTGGTTGCACCTTTAATGGAGAGATGTGGCCTTTGAAGGAACATTTTCAGCTGCAATATTTCACCATCAAAATCAACAAGTAGTGATATTAGATGAAAGACCTTAATAAGTAGATAATTATGCAATATTTAAAAAATGATTTTGATGGTTAAAAGGGATGAATAATGAAATTTATCAACAATATATAATAGCCCCAAAGGTTGTAGCAAAATTTTACTATAGCAACAAGAATTCACTATTAAATTTAAGAAATGAATATGCCAAGTTGTAGCCCGTAATTTATAGATCAATATCCGATCATTAGACAACAACTTCCATGGTGAATTAGCAAGTAAATTGAGAGTTATCAACAAGATTTATGTATCCCTAATGGTTGTAGCTTTACTTTTATAACAACAACAATATTTAACCATGGAAATCATCACATAAATA
>SNQJ01S0244357.1:0-13265 GCA_010110895.2 Picea sitchensis
AACCTAACCCTAAAATTAAAAATTTAATTTACCTATAAACTAAACCCTAGAACATTAAATAATTAATCATAAATAAGAAACCCTAATCTTTTAAATTACTTGTTACCGAAAACCTAACCCTAGAACCTTTATTCCTAATAAAGACTCTAGTACACAACATTAAACTAATTAGAACCCATTATTTACCTTATAACAAAAGAAACCCTAATATTAAACCCAAAACAAGCACACCTTAACCTCTTATTATATTAACCTAACCCTAAAATTAAAAATTTAATTTACTTATAAACTAAACCCTAGAACATTAAATAATTAAATAAGAAACCCTAAAATTATTAATAAACTATCATAACCTTTAAATAAACAAATTTAATAAAACCTAGTAATATCTTACAAAATAATTAAATTTATTAAATAATTCTACTTAGCCGACACTAAGAAACTTCCCCACTTCCAGTATTTATATCAACTCTTCTCTTTCTCTTAAAACCCAGGCTCTTTGTCCTGAAGATGGATCCTGATCTGGATCTGAAACATCGACAATCTATTGACTACACTGTGGCTTTTCCGATCAAAACCGAAAATCCCACCCACAACAATCTCACTCATCAAAGGGAAGTTGAACAGGGGAGAACCTACAACAGCGGTAGGGAAGAAAGAGAAGAAGAAGAAGCAATAGCAACAGTAGTAGTGGCATAGCTGGAGAGGAGCAAGAGGACAACTTCAAGGAAGATTTTGGGATCTAGGAGGATTTCAACACTGGAGAAGAGGAGCTCATGAGCAAGAGCTCATGATTTTCCCAGCAGTGGAGTATGATGCAAAAGCATCACTCCACCTCAGCAAATGCACCAGCAAGCCAACACATAGGAATGCAATGGAGAAAGGGAGAGGCATTGACCCTCCCATTTTAAAATTTGAAATCTGATCCTATGGGGATTTGCATTGTAAGGATGTAAGAGCCAAGCCATACCTTTGTACAGGTAGTGAATAGGGTTTCCTTAAATGGTTGACTATAAGCAGGTCAAGATCATAGTCAAGTCTGGATCATCATTTATGTAATGAGTCGTAGGAGTATGGTGTCTTAACCAAGACAGTGATGGCTCTAAGGTGGTGAAGAGGATAAGGTCATAGATACCTCTTTTGTAAAGGAGAGAGATCTTTGTAGAGAGGTCTAAGAAGTAGAAATCGGGATAGAGTTAGGATAGGAGGTAGAATAGTTCTTGGAGAGAGATTGAGAAAACTCAGACTCTGTTGCAGTTCAGTTTTTGTGTAAACATATGTATAGACACACAGAGATAATAGAAAATCAATTTTTCCTGCATATAGTGTGTTTATGTATTTCATGAATGAATGTTGTGGATGTATGATAAGTTTCATTTGAAGTAGGAGATATATTTCTTTCATCCTCATTGAAGTTGTTATATCACTTTGGGTTCTTTAGGTTGTGCAAGGAGTGCACAACAGAACATTGGAGGTTATGTAGCCAACACAAGGAGTGCGCATCTGAACTATGCAGAGTCAAAAAGAACGTCCCAGGAGGGTGCACCAGGGTGATAAAAATATAAAGAGGGAGCTCAAGGTTACTGAATACCTTAGAGGGGAAACTTTGAAGAGGAAGAACTCTACGTTGAGTTTAGAAAGAAATAGAGTTATTGAATGCTTTGTAAGAAGGAGATCTGCAAGGTGTGCATTGAGTAGGAGGTTTCCAGGAGGGTACGAAGTTTTCCTTTGAAAGGAAACAGAAGGGTCGAGACCCTTAATAGATTGAGTAAATTGAAAATCTCAGAAGAGATAAAGCAAGGAGTACGTGGGAGATGGACATATTCTAAGTCCTAAAGATTAGAAGAGATAACTCTTTCAGAAGCACAAGCGAGATCCAGATAGTCGGGTCCGAAGGAGAAAGGTCAAAGGATGAATCCTTTGAACACTGACAAAATCTTCCAAGAGGGAAGAAGTTAAAAATATCAGGAGGAGGAGAAACAGTAACCATGCAATCGGTTGTGGGAAGGAGCCTGGACCATCAGATCAGTGTCCAGCAAAAAAAGGAAGCACAGAGGAGAGGAATAGATCCCATTTGTTGGATCTGAGTGTGAAGGACCAGTAATCATTGGATCCGGAAGTAAGTGCATGATACTTAACCCTTGTGTCATAGGAGAATGTGTTTTTCAAAGTCTCGAAGTCCCGAAGTGATTTGGGACCGTCCATCATCAAGGAGGACAAGTGGCATAAGATCCACAACTTTGTAATTTTGTGGACAAGAAGGGCTCAGAAATAGCCGAAGTAAATCTTGGTCATTGATCACCAAGAGGGGTATGTGTCAAGAGGTCATGCATTTCGGGTAAACGCACTCTGGGAGAAATGAATGAATAGGAGTTTGAAATTCCCAAAGCCTAAAGAGCCGAAGATTTGAAGAGCCAAAGAACTGAAGAGCCAAAGAGCCGAAGCGTCGAATATCTGAAGCGCCGAAGAGCCAAAGATCTGAAGCGTCGAAGCGTCGAAGGCCTGAAGAGCTGAAGAGCTGAAGAAAATATAGACTGTAATATCCAGAGGGTATGTGGAGAGATATTGTGAACTCTAGGAGAAAAGATAATGAGGATTTTTATATTTGAGATCGTTGAAGCCCAAACAGCCGAAGCAGCTAGGAGTCGTTCATTTGGAAGTGGACGTGTGGTGCCATATATAGAACTTCAGGTATGAAACACTCTGGAGGAAAGCAGAGGGTGAAAGCACCAAAGTCCCGAAGGAGATATCGGTCGTTAATCGAGGAGGAGGTAAAAGGACCATTGATTTGGTTGAGGAGGCCAAATTCCCAAAGCAGGAGAAGAACCGTCGATTGAAGAGGATGTGTGGCAGACGATTTGTCATTTCGGAGAAATCTCTCCAGAAGAAGCAAGAGGTTGAGAATTGAAACTCCTGAAGTCCAAACTCACAGAGGAGATCCTGACCATAGATTTAAGGAGACAGGTGTCAATAGATATTCTACTTTGGAATATTTTCATACAGAGGAAGCATATATTTGAGAGTTGAAACTCCCGAAGGCTGGAGAATCGGAATCAACAGTAGTTGTTGATTTGAATGGAAGCTACGTGTCGAAAAATCATGGAGATCTGGGATCATGTGTGGAAGGAGGAAAGAATGCAGGAAAGGGAGGATAGATAGCGGTTGTTGATCACAGATTATCGCCAAGGGGTTGGAGATTGATGGACGATATGGATTGTGGGGCCGGAACTTGCTCGGAGGATAAAAATCTGAGGGTGGGCCACAATTTCAACCACGTTTTTAACAAAGGCATATGTGGCAACTAGAGGTGAATTGCGGGGTGAAAAGTGGGTTGATCTAAAACCACTCTTGCACACACCCGCAATCACGCATTTGCACAAGGACATAGCCTAGGGCCATATGAAGGAGGGGGCTAATTAAAAAGGGGCTAGCACATGAAACTTGGTGTTTTGGAAGCGCGCAGGAATAGCCTGTGGGTCTATCAAGACCTGCACACAGAAGGAAAGGGGACCTATGTAAGATTAATAGGGGTCTAGTAAAGGCTCGAAGAGTCGATCCGACTCAGAATAAAGAAAGATCCTATACCGAGAGGTCACAGAACCCTAGGAGGGTAGGGGGCGCTACATCAAGAATGACTACAACAATACTAGTAGTTCTTTAGAATTTGGAAATGGAGACAATCAAAAAGAGGTTGGTATGGATTATTACTTACGGTATATGAATTCCATGGAGACAATTTTGTTAGACGCATTCCAGAAAAATGAGCTAGGGGATGATGCTCATATCAATGATACCATTTTCGAAAGCCTAAAATCTTCTTCCACCACCCCTCTCTTTGGACCTAGTGCCCAGTCAAAGTCTACCCAGCTTGGGACAACAATGTTACTGTACAACATGAAAGAAAAGTTTGGCATGTAAAATGCATGTTTCTCGACAATGTTGAGGTAATTGACCAACAAGTGCCTTATATTAATTTTGAGAAATCTTGTCACACAATCAACATTAGAAATGGATTCTTTTATAAATGTTAAATGACCTTGTACATTTATATTTCCCACTGACTACAGGATATTCAAAGATAAGGTTCCAAAGCAATTGTCGAAAATGTTGGGCGTTGAGTATATATCATATCATGCATGTTTGAATGATTGTATTGTATATAGAGGAGAATACGTGGACAAAGAGATATGTCTAAAATGTGGGAATGACAGGCATTATAAATTAAATAAAAATGGTAAATTGCGTGGTCCTCCTCATAATATATTGAGGCACATGCCTATAATCCTAAGGATTCAAAGGCTCTTTCATTGCAAATAATTATCTATGTTGCATAGATGGCATGCCTCACACAGAAGTAAGTCAATATTTATGTGAATCCCAACATATTCAATAGCCATGGAGCATATAGAGGATACATGGCCATAAAAATTCAAGGATGGAGTACGAAGTCTACGAATCGGCATAGCAAAAAAGGAATGAACCCATATTCCCTCCAAAACACCAACTATTCTTTTTGGCCTGTAGTACTGATCAATAACAATATTCCCCCATGGTTGTCCGTGAAGAATGAACATCTTATGTTGGATATTATAGTCCTTGGTGGAAGACAAGTGAATAATATGGATGTCTACCTACAACCATTGGTATATGAATTGAAGAAATTATGGGAAGTGATACATGTATATGATGTATAAAGACCCATCGCAACAGAGAAGATTTTTACATTGTATGGCATATGTGATTACACCACACATGATTATCCAAGATTAGGAGTTTTCTATGGTAATTAACATGTTTATTGATTTGTTTATATACATAAAAATATTTATTTGCCTATTTAATTTGTTGTGATTGACATTTTATTCTTAAACGCTAACGTGTTATGTATACAATAATTTCAAAGGTCTTGTAACTAAATTTTATCATGGATGTAAATTTTATGGACCTTCTTTGAAGGCTAGGTGGTCCAACTACCTTTGAAATCTAGTGTACGATGAAAACCCTTATAGAAGAGAAACATCCACTTTCAATTGTAAACCAGAAAGAACTCAAAGGCCTACAATAATGACACCAGTAGAATGGATTAGAGAATATGAGAGAGAGAGAAGGAGAAGGAGATTACAAAAATGTATGATTCAAATGGGGAGCCTATGTTCAATGATCCATAATTCTTCGACACCTATGTTGAGAAATTTCCCATTGGGATGAAAAAGAAATCTATCTTTATGAGCTCACATATTGGGATCATCTTAAGATTTCCCACTTACTAGATCCCATCCATATATTTAAGAATGTTTCATCTTATTTATGGAGGAACATATCATCAAAATAAAGTGACACATTGGTTGTGAGGAGAGATCTTATTTCTTCAAAAAATAAAAAGAAACATTGGTCAATACAAGACAGTAGAGGAGAGGTTGGTCCCTCTTGGTCTTTAAAAGAAGGTAATGTCCCATGGATTTTGAATAAAGAAGATTTTTATTTGGAAAAGGAAGTTATTGGGTGTGAAGGTGCCTTATTTATATGGGTCTTCCCTATGAAATTACTTCACTATGCGTCAAGACCATTTTTCAAGGTTGAAATCACATCACCATTTGAACCTTCTAAAGGTACGACATATGTCAAAAATATATTTTTATTATTTGTAATTTTTATTTTTATGCCATGGGATAAAACAAAAATAATTTGTATGTGTTTACTTTGTAGTGTCATTATCCTTTGCTCATGTGTGGGTGTGTGAACCATGACTTCCCTCATGACCTAAGGTGTGCCATATCTAAATTATTTGCATTTTTGTGTTGGATCACATCAAAGGAGATTCATGTGGCTAGCATTCCACAGTGGCGTCAAGAGATAGTTGAGATTGTTTGTATGTTTTAGAAGGAAATGTTGTCGAGTTTCATGGACTTCCAGGTTCATTTTCTAATTCACCTAGTAGATGAGTTTTAATTAGTCTGGGTGGTCTCCTGTCATTGGATTTTTTTTTAGAGAGGTACATGAAGAAATTGAATGTATTTTTTTGTCAAAGGGAAAGACTCGAGGGGTCTATGGAAGAGGGGTACATATCATATGAGTCTTTATATTATACCAATGAGTACATCAAGAAGATCGACAACACACCAGGTGCAATGATTTTGGACAATAAAAGGGATGAAGACAAAAGAGAATTGGAGTTTCTCCAAACGAATGGAAAAAGGTGCTTGATAAAGAGTAAGTAACTTATCATTTGTCAAATTTCTACACATTAACTATTCACACTGAACTTCATAATGTATATTTTGATCATGATCTCATATGTACTGTATGTTGGTTTCATTTCATGAATACATTAGAAAATTTAGAAATTGATGCCATCAATAAATTCATTATTTACAATTCGTAGGCAACACAGTTGTGGGTCGCATTGTACGAACAGAAGAGGAGGAAATGGGAAAGTGACAAGAAATAATTTAGATGGCTTAATGGTAGAAGAATGCCTTATCCTAATTATTTAAAAGAAAATATGCCAATGATATGCCCCAACAGTTGGGTTGATAACGAAGTCAGAGATAAATATGGTGCATCTATTTGTTACCGGCCTTGTGAAGAAGAGGATTCACTAAACATAGGGTTTGGTTGCAGCAACTCGGTAATAATCTATTTGTATACATAATTTTTAACTTCGTAATGCACATTTTAATTGTAAGTACATATATGTTATTTTATATTTTAATGGTTGGGTTATTAGACACATATTGACACTTTGATTTGCTCACTTTTTTATAGGTGCATTTGTTCCCATCTATGTGGGCATATGAACACAATTTTCACACAGAGGATGTCGATGATGGACATGTGACACAAGATTGTGGAGTGGAATTTGAGTTCGAACAATCTAGTCGTGCTAGCCACTACGATCAAAACACCATACAAGGGAAGTTAGGTTACATTGGAAAGATACAAGAGATCATTATATTGGACTTATCTTCTTTCCAATGTGTTATTTTTAGGTGCATGTGGTGGGACACCTTTGATGTAAAGGAATATCGTGATAGTGGGATGATATGTATCAACTCTAAAAATATGTGGGATGAAGCTAAGGAGCCTTATATTTTCCGAAAACGCTGCAACCAAGTGTTTTTTTCCGAGATGTGTTGGATAGGGATTGGTGGTTTGTATTAAGACACGACCCTAGATCAAAACATATTTTTTAGAACAACAATGTTATCATGCCAAGCGAGGAAGAAATTCAAGGCAATGACAATGGAGAGTGATATATTATACATGTTTTAGTCTTTAATTACTTCTTTTATGTTTTCAAATCTATAGTGGATTTAATAATTTAATTATTAAAAAAATAGTGTTTTTAGTATTTAATATTTGATATAAAATATTATTAATTTTTTGATTGGATGATATAATTAAATGTTATGTATAAATGATATAAATATTTTTCCATTGTAAATCTATATGATATTTGAACTTTTAGTATTTTAATTTTAACTTTTACTTTTAAAAACAATAATTTTAACTTTTACTTTTAAAAAAAATATATTATTGTATTGTAAATATCAAATATTTTATATCATAATTTTAAAATACATTTTTGTTATCCACCATTTCATATCATTACCATATCATATTATATTGTATTATTTTTTAATTTTGAGTTTATACATACTAATTAGGGGAATATTCAGATCTAAAATGAGCCTCTTAAGTGAGTTTTTCAAAAAAACATCATTGTCCTTAAATAACTAATGCATGTGTCCCTCTCTAAACCCATATAATAATATACACTTAAGATATTACATAAAAATCAAATACATAATATATTATGTAATATAATAAATATAATATATTATGTTATATATTAATTTTATTTTATAAATATAATAATATAATATATAATAAATAAATATAATATAATATAAATAATATAATAAATATAATATAATATAATAAATATAATATATTATATTAGATATTAATTATAACATAATAAAATATAATATATTAAGTTATATATTAATTTTATATTACATATAATATATAATAATAAAAATATATATAATTAAAATTTGAATTAAACATGTATATCATAACATTTTTTTATCCCTTATCCTCTATATTTATCCCCTCTTTTTATTTGTGGGTAAGAAATAAATTTGACGGCTCCTAATAGCTAATTCAATTCTTAATATCAATTACAACAACAATTAACAACATGTAACATAGGATATTTTTATGTTTTTGTACATGTTTCTTGATTAAGTTTGGCATTCATGCATCCTTATAGTATAGCAAAAAAATGTTGAATTAGAGATTTTGAGACTTGTATTAATTATGGGAATATAAAAAAATATGACCAAATTACAATTAAGAGGAAGTTAAAATATCACAAAGATTTTGTAAATTCCAATTGATCTTAACATAACTATTTTTAATTATTCATTATGAACTTATGAACAAAAGAAGTATTCTCGAAATGAGGACAAATTCTCACATTGTACTTTCAAGTAAACTTGTTTGTAAAATTGTGATACAAAGTAAGGTTGAAGATTAATATAATTTATTTTTAACTTGCCCAAACTTTAATTAATAACATAAGACATATCGTTACCTTTTTTTATAACTTATTTTCTTTTTTGGTTAAGTTTGATATTCGTGCATCCTTATAGTATAGTAAAAAAATGTTGAATTAGAGATTTTGAGACTTGTATTAATTATGAGAATATAAAAAAATATGACCAAATTACAATTAAGAGGAAGTTAAAGTATCACAAAATTTTATAAATCCTAATTGAACTTATCATAACTATTTTTAATTGTTCATTATGAACTTATGAACAAAAGCAATATTCTTGAAATAAAGACCAATTCTCACATCGTACTTTCAAGTAAACTAGTTTGTAAAATTGTGATACAAAGTAAGGTTGAAGATTAATATATTTTACTTTTAACTTGCCCAAACTTTAATTAATAACATAGGACATATCTTTACCCTTTTTATAACTTATTTACTTTTCAAGACCTCTTAGCTACAAAAACATGATAAACTTGGTATTTTAGTTTGTAAAATTGTGACAAAGTAAGGTTGAAGATTAATATAATTTAACATGACCTAACATCAACATCAACATAAACATATAAATTAAGTACATCAACATCAACACCAACATATAAATTAAGTACAACAACATCAACATCAACATATAAATTAAGTACATCAACATGAACCAAAAAAATGTTATATATATATATATATATAAACAAGTAAAATAATTCATATAATGTACATATCTGGTCAACAATACAAATAAATGCTATAACTAAATATCTAGTCGTAGTCTCTCAAGTGACGCATGTTGTGGAAGAATAGGTGATGTAAGGTTGAAGATTAATATAATTTAACATGACCTAACATCAACATCAACATAAACATATAAATTAAGTACAACAACATCAACATCAACATGAACCAAAAAAATGTTATATATATATATATATCAACAAGTAAAGAAATTCCTATAATGTACATATCTGGTCAACAATACAAATAAATGCTATAACTAAATATCTAGTCGTAGTATCTCAAGCGACGCATGTTGTGGAAGAATAGGTGATGCGCCATGCTCATCCAGGTGAGGTGAACGAGGAGGAGCATGAGAAGGAGGTACTGAAGCAGAAGAGAAATCACCACCATGATCTGTAACATCACCACCATGATCTACAACATCACCATGATCACCTGCACCCTGATCAACATCATCACCTGGAGGACGAGGAGGAGGTACTGAAGAAGAAGCATCGACATCACCCGGAGGATGACTAGGAGAAGGTATTGAAGAAAAATAACCGCCATCACCACCCTGATGATCATCATCACCACCCTCATTATCATTATTGTTGGATGGCATGCCATCCCTCATCCCTACCAGCAACCTGTCAGCTCCAATGATATGATGCATAAGAGACGTCATATTGCATAGCAAGTATGTCCAGAGATGCAAGATATTAGGGCCAGCCCTGATGTCTCTCATCTGGATAGGGCGGACTCTCGCACCAACAAAAATTGCACTCGGTTTTTCACACACCCCCATCCTATATCTAAGATCTGGCCTATGTCGCATGTCGAGTGGTATATGCAGTTGAGGACCCTGACCCGATGCATCCTCAGCCATCTCCTCATCTACATTAGGTGGAGACGGAGGAGGCATATCCCAAAAAAATGCGCCAATATCTACAAAATATAACACAAGTTTTTTTTTTTGTTTGTTAATTTGTGTGGAACCTGTTGGCTACGCGATTAACCTGTGGCTTGAGAAACCGCGACTCAGGGGCATCTAAGCCGTCAAAATCACCCGGCGATCGCACCCGGCCTAAGCCACACCAACCCTTAACATCGTTGGATTTTTTGTCCCCGCAAGTTTCGAACCGGTGACTTTAACATCATGGAGTAGCTTAACAACACACTCTGTCACCGACTGTCCTACACCTCGGGGACAAAATATAACACAAGTTAATAATTAGTCGACAATTTCATTAAAAAAATTTAATAAAATACGTTAAAGAACATGCTAGAATAAAATTTATTTGAATTAAGACAATAAAATGAAAGTACAAGATTAATTTAAATATTACCTTGATCATTTGGTGGCTCATCCATTGTGAAGAGGATGTTGATACATCCCCGCCAATACATCCCCACATAAGGGCACGGAACCAACACGAAAACGTGATCCTCCTCACTGGATAATAGATCAAGTGCCTCCCTAGAAATCCTAGTTGGAAAATCAAGCATGCCCCTCTTGGGCATCATCTCACCCCACATGTGCATCCACACCTTGGTCATCAGCTTAGGAGGCTAACGGAAAAAACTAGGTCTTGTCTCTGTAAACCTCTCAAAAAATAAATAAAAGAACTATGAAGTGAATGGGAAGTTCTCCCTCACATCTATCATAGCACGACATCTATCCAACGCTATACAAAATTGTCTCAAGAAAATGGAAAAACACCTAATAAGTCATGGCCTCTGTATCAAAGAATCCCTATAATATAAAAGCATGCAACTAATTAATTGACTATCACCAATAAAGTGTGAAATGGTCGATAGTAACAGTGAGAGGCACCTAACATCCTCTGCACCAAGGAGATCTATAATTTTCCACCAGCCACCTGAAAACCACCAGGAGAAGGTATATCGCGTGCAATATACCTCTAAGAGTAGGAAAGTTGAATCTCAGCTGCAACACCCACAGGGACATCAGGAAACTGGGGAAAATCCTCCCCTCTCCTAGATAACTCAATGATAAAATAAGTATCCTCCTCAATGGGATGATACCACTGATGAGGACCGAATTTGAATGCCTTTTGATGGGAATCGTAATTCCCCTTCAAGGATGTAGCCTCCTCAGTGGGATGATACCACAAGAAAAGTGTAATTCCCCTTCAGGGATGTAGCCTCCTCGTAGTACTTGAGGAAGCCTACATTCCTCAAGAGGAGCCTTGTAGCTACAATACTAGGTCGAGGGTGGAAATCCATCTCCCTCTCTCTAGCCTCCCACTCCCAAACCATATTGTATTGGTCCATTCTCTATTGTTTCTCCTCCATGTGTTGATATCTCTGCATAATTAACATATAAATTACATCAGCATCATACATAAAAACATAACTTTTTTTCAGTAAATGAGAAATTTATTTCAAAATATNATGCAAACATAAATTTTGTCCAAAAAAAAAAAAAAACTGCAATGCACCTGAAAAATAGTAACGAACAACCCACGATGCGCAAACATATCTTACGCACCCCATGCAAAGTGAAATTTATTTTTGTCGATCCATAGAAATTTGTGTACACACTGGTGCGTTATATATCATGAACAGACCACTGTAACACTATCTATTTTCCATGGTGTGTCTATTATTATGTACGCATCAGTGTGTTACATATCAATGACACACCACTCAAACAACTATCTATTTTAAATGGTGCATATAGTATTATGAACGTGCCAGTGCATTCCATATAGCCAATGCATCCTTGAATGGAAACTATTTATTTTCATCGGTGCATTCATAATAAATGCACTGATGTGTTTATTCAGAATGCACATGTGAAAATAAATAGTTTACATTTACCGGTGTGTATAGTTTTATGAACACACTGGTGTGTACATATAAAGGACACATCGTTCAGATGTAACTTTTCTATTTTAAATGGTGCATATATTTTTATGAACGCACTGGTGCGTTCCCTATAACCAACACACCGTTGAAAAGAAACTACTTATTTACGTCAGTGTGTTCAAAATAAATGCACTGGTGTTTTCGTTATCAGAAACGCACTGGTGCATTTATTCAGCACGCACATATGAAAATAAATAGCTTCCATTCAATGGTCCATATAGTTTTATGAATGCATCGGTGTATACATACAAATGAAGCACCATTAAGTGGAAACTATTTATTTTGGACGGAGTGTATGTTACTTCGGATGCACTAATGTGTCATTGGTAAGTACGCACCAGTGAATTACATAATACATTGCACCATTGAAAAAATTCTATACATGATTCGTGTGCCCTATAAAATTTACAAGGTGCACCACGCAGAAAAAAAAATTTGAAAAACAATGCAAATTTAACTCAATTTCAAAATTTAATATGCTAAAAAGATAATGTACAAAGAAATAAAGAATTTACCAGACATTTCTCATCGAGGAGGCATCGTTGGGATGTGTTAGCAATATTTCCTGTCTCGGGATTAGGCGTACCCAGGTCTTCATTTTGCACCGGAAGCACCTGAGCATATCGCGAGATAATCCCATCTTGTAGCAGCAAGTCAAGCAAGCGAGCGGGCAAAAACCGCGATCCGCGATTTCCCGACCGGCTCAGAACCGTCCGTCAGCAGGGACACGTGTCGATAGATCCCGCAGAGTTGGGGATCGGGGAACTAAAAGTCCCGTGCACATGACAGCGGGAATCGCGATATCCCGATACGCGATTTCCCGACGGAGTTAAGGGCCATAGTGGGAAACAGGTGGCAGGTTTTCACGACGGGGGACGGATCGTTGACATCGCAAAACGTGAAACTCCGATGGAGTGTATGGCCGAGGGCATATGGTGATGGTCACTTGGACCAGGGCCTAGTCAAAGGGCTAGCACGGAAGGCGCATCGGCAATCAAAGAATCGCAAGTCCCAGGGACTTGTGTATCGAGACATCAAAAGCGCCGAAGCCCCGACAGAGGTTCAGTTGAGGTCATATAAGAGGTGGTCACATGGA
>SNQJ01S0244358.1:0-13265 GCA_010110895.2 Picea sitchensis
CCTATCTTGTGCTACCTTCAAATTTTGCTTAATTTTAACCATCTAATCTTCCATATCCTTGAGCAATTCTAGCCCAAGTACTACTATATTTGTTGGGTTATCCCAACTCACTAGAGTATTACATTTTATACCTTTCAAAGCTTCAAATGGGCTCATCTTCAACAAATATTGATACCCATTATTATATGAAAACTCAATCAAATGCAAGTAATATTCCCACTTAGATGGCTTATCCATCACATACATTCTCAACATGTCTTCAATTACTTGGTTAACTCTCTTTGTCTGCCCATATGATTGTGGATGGTATGTTGTGCTAAAGTTCATATTTGTACCAAATCCTTTAAATATTCCCCTCCAAAAGTTTGAAGTAAACTTTGTATCTTTGTTTGAGACAATTGCCTTAGGTATTCCATGCAACCTAGCAATCTCCCTCATGTAAATTTCTGCAATGTAGTTGTTGTATGAGTCATTGTTACAGGAACAAAATGAGCAGTTTTTGTCAATTCATTAACAACTACCATTATTGAAGCATGTTTCCTTGTTGTCTTGGGCAACTTAATGATAAAATCAATGGTTACCACTTCCCATTTATTCCTTGGAATTGGCAATGACAATATCAAACATGTTGGGTGTCTATGCTCAACTTTCACTCTCTGACATTCCATACATATGGAAATGTAATCAACGACATCCTTCTTCATTATAGGCCAAAAGAATTGGCTTTTTACTGCTGCAATTGTTTTCTGGTAACTGGGATGTCGGACATACGGAACATTATGCATTTCCCTTAACACCAAGTTCCTAAGTTCTCTGGAAATAGGGACATAAATTATGTTCTTATGCATAAGGAATCCATCCTATTTAATCTCATACCCTTTGAAATTTTGTTGTACATTGTCTTGTTGTAAACTCTCCTTTACTTGTAGGTAATGCGGGTATGTAGCAATAGTATCCAAAATTTTGTTCTTTAAATCTGGTTGATGCACACTAATGGTTGTAGCATGCATGAGATGTACCCTTATGTTGAGTACATGATCAACTTTGTTTTATTTTTCTTTGATATGCTTGATGTCAAAGTCATACTCACTTAAAAATTCCATCCATCTTGTCTACCTGACATTCAATGTCAGTTGCTCAAAAAGATATTTCAGACCACTATGGTTTGTCCTTAATTCAAATTTCTTTCCGATGAGATAATACCTCCACATCTTCAAGGCATGAACTATGGGAGAAAAATCCATATCATGCATGGCATGGTTCCTCTCATGCTCCTTGATATTTAGAACCAAACTTGATTTTTTGAGCCTACTTTTATCCAAATGTAATATGTCCACTACTTTAGGATCAATGTAACAATGACTTTCTCCTAAGTCAATTAAAATAACATCAGGATGATTAATGATCTTACCTTCCATTTCGATCATATTGGATTCGTATTTTGATTATCGATCTTCTAAGGCTACATATATTCTTGGAATATTGATACCCATGTCTTCTATTGTGATAGCCTCTTAGATGTTGTGCATGGTCTTCATTTTGTCTTCTCGGTGAGGAAAATCCTTATACATGCGATTTTTCTTGAATCCCCAACATTTTATTGGTGGTCTTCACCTTTTTCCCAAGGAGTCTTCCCTCTTGGATTCATCCTTAGTCGTATGATCTTGTTGGTTACTTTTATCCAAATGTAATATGTCCACTACTTTAGGATCAATGGAACAATAACTTTCTCCTAAGTCAATCAAAATAACATCAGGATGATTAATGATCTTACCTTCCACTTTGATCATATTGGATTTGTATTTTGCTTATCGATCTTCTAAGGCTACATATATTCTTGGAATATTGCTACCCATGTCTTCTATTGTGGTAGCCTCTTAGATGTTGTGCATGGTCTTCATTTTGTCTTCTCGATGAGAAAAATACTTATACATGTGATCTTGCTTGCACCCCCAACATTTTATTGGTGGTATTCCCCTTTTTCCCAAGGAGTCTCCAATCTTGGATTCATCCTTAGTAGTATGATCTTGTTGATTTTTGTTAGGGTTGTTTCTATTGAAAGGAGGTTTGAATCTTTTTCTTCTCTAATTATATTTCTTGTCTTTTTATCATTCCAAGACTTTTGCAAAGAGTCTCTGCCCTTGTCTTTCTCGTACAAGTACTTGGCCTTTCTAATGGTTTCTATCAAAGTTCTAGGCTCATCATATTGAATCTTCTTTTTATAAAATGATGACATTCCACTCAAGAACCTTTTGTATTTTCACCTTCTCATCCTTGATAAATCCTGCGTACTTCAGCAATTCCAAGAACTTATTTTCATATTCTCCCATATTCATGCTCCCCAACTTAAGTTTAAAGAAATCTTGCAAATTCTTGTCATAGTAGTGCTCTTAAAGACATTCCTTCTGAAAACATCTTTTGAACTACTTCCAAGTGATCCTACTCTCATTAATGTGCTCCACTTGCTTTACTTGATCCCACCACATAACAACTTTTCCATGCAAATAGTATGTGCCAATTTTGGCTTCTAGGTTAGATGAGTAGTTGTGCAACTGAAAATACTTCTCGATTCCAAGCAACCAGGCTTCAACATCATCTTTCCTTTCTCTTTCATCATCAAAGGATGGTGGCTTAAGCTTCCTTAGCTCTCCTTGCAAACTGTCAAATTCATGTCTTCTTCTTTAGTGCCTAATAGGAGACACTTATGGATTACTTATGGAGTCTTCAAATGCATAAAATTTCCCCGTTTATTAAGGAGGTGAGTGATGTCTATGAGTTATGCTAGAACTTCTTGAATGATCGGCTCTTGTGTAGTTATCTTTTCTTTCATGATGTTTGCCTTCTTCTTTCTATCTTGAGTCCAATCCATTCTGTGTTTGCCTCTACAATTGATTTAGGCTTTGCATCATTTGAACATTTATTCGATTTTGTTCTCTCATCATCTCCTTGTCGTCTCCTTTGTAAATTTGCACTTCTATTTTCAGTCTTCTCACAGTATGTTTCTAGCTCCACTCTGCTCATGTGTCCATTTGATTTTGTCTCTACATTACCAACACTAATATTTTGACCTTTGGCTTATCTCTCATGACTGAAAGATCCCTCTCCTTCCTCCATGTCACAAATCTACATTCTTATCTTGAAATGATATGTTTATATCCCCTAATTATGCAAAATGTGTAAGCAACCATTTTTGTCAGAATTATGATATTATAGAAATTTTGTCAATTAATGCTACAGGTCATTTATCTGCTTAATTCATGAAGAATTATATAATAATTCTTCAAATTATAATATTTCTGAGCTATTCTCCTCTGAATAATCTTTCTAATGACTATTTGTATGCCCCAATCTAATCTTTGAGATGAAAGTTGTGGCTTCCTAAAAAAAAACCATTTTCACTCCATTTATACACTTTCTCCACTGGTATAAATTTATTGAAAGGCCAATTTCTTTCAACTGCAGAAGAAAATATGTCAGGAACTAGAGAAAATTTTGTATGAGACATAAATATTAATAATGACAAAGAATTTAGAACAACTTCCATATTTTCAATTTGATGCTCCAGTAAAATAAAATTGCAACAATATGGAAATGACAACTTTGTCATTTTTCACCCCTTTTTCCAGACTTGGAATTTTTAGCAAAAATGGCATCTCTCAATCTGTGCACTTATAAAAAAATTAACTAAACCAAGGTTTTATTTCTTGATGAGTATAATATAAAATGTCGAGTAAATAAAAGTTTCCATTTTCGCGATCTAGGGTCGCTTTTCCTTCTTTGAAAATCTCAAAAATCCCCAAAAAGTGGTATGGAATAGTGGATTTTGGCATATTTCAACGTATTCATTCCAATCCCCTTAGAATTTATTCAATTCCTTCATGGGTTATTTCCATGTCTTCTTTTTGGAATCTCTCCAATAATTTTAGCTTAATCTGGATCTCTTCCAATGATCCAAAGCCAGATCTTTAAAAACCACTATTTTTCATTTTTTGACAAACCCAAGCAGAAATGGGTAGTGGCCCTCTCTAGAACCTTTGTATATCTGCTCTTTGCGGACAACACCCAGAAGTTTCATCTCAATTTGACTTAATCTGCTCCAGTTATGGCCAAAATAAGAAAATGGCTCAAGACGTTTTTTTTTTAACTATAGGACAACCTTGCCTACATGGCAATCTACTAACATGGTTGATGATATGGTGTTGACGTGGCCTTGCTATTGAGGCATTGACCCACCAAGTTATCGGGTATCTGTAACATGCTCATATAAACACTTAAACCCATCCAATATTCAGTATATGGGGCATCGACCCACTAGGATATCAATATACCGGTATATCGGTCCACTGGGTATATTGGTCCATCGGGTATATTGTTCCATTGGGTATATTGGTCCATCAGGTATCGGGTATCGACTTCCCCGCACTTAACCCCACTTAATATTTTCCATTATATGGTATCTAGGGTATCGACCCACCAGGGCACCGACCCATCGATCTATCATGTATCGGCTCAGCTCCCCGCACTTGACACTACTAAATTGTTATGATATTCAGTTATCCAAGGCACCAACCCACTAGGACCCTCGGCCAAAACTTTACATTGAGTGTAGGCTTCGTAGGGTTATGTGGCTTCCTTCACAGATAAGTGATAAAGGGTTTCCTTTTTCTTATAAACAACTCATCTAACCCCCTCTGCATGCATGTGGGATAAAGAAAGGTAACTCCCCATCGTAGATCAACGACGGAGAACCCACACAGAGGCTCAATCGATGGTGGTTGAGCGCTGGTTTTCCGAAAGGTAAACTGTCGATTCAAATTCTCAAATCGCGAAGGGGAGAGCTCGTTGGGATGTCAGGTCTATGGAGGTTATCTTGTACACGATCTCCAGGACCCAAAAATTAGTGTTTAACCACATAAAATTCCCCTTCGATGTTATCTAATAGCTATTAATTCCATTTCACTTCAAGAACTTCGGTCTTGTCATGTAGCAGGCCCCTTCAAAGGCCTGGTGTTTTAAACCAACAGCTCTGATACCAATATGTAACATACGCATAACAACAAATCCAAGACGATTTTCTCTATTCTCTGATCTAAAATGAACCCATTGTCCAGGTACCTCTAAATTTGTCCTCTTGGCTTGATTCGAAAATCTGAGTAGCAAACAGCTAAGTAAAGAAACATGAAATAAATGAATGCAATAGTCAAGATTCATGTTAGCTATGAAAGAAAGAAAAATATTACATGCATAGCAATGACCGACAAGAAGACACATTATTAATACATATCTCAGAGATAATAATCAATACACAATGGAAATAAATATATAAGTAGAGAAATATGTGATAGAGAGAACTTATATTTAGTAAAACCAATCACCAATTAGTTGCAGACCAAGGACGTTGCACCCAACCTTAAACATTGTTGTTCAAGTCTCAATAGTAGGTCACCCCTGATTCAGGGCTATGAATCCACAAGGACGGGTCTCATACTAACACTCAGCTTCCTAACCTGGTTAGTAATCAAGATCTAACAGGTTTCTCAACAAACAACAAATCCAATTTATCGGCTCTCTTCCCCTTTAGCTTGCACCACCCAAAGAGAATGAAACCCCTTCACTGCCACGTAGTCCCTCGGGCTGTCCACCTCTTTACAGGGCTCTAGTGCTCCTAGAGAGGAAATTTCATTGCTATAAACTATCAAGATTCTCAGTTGTGGACAATTCTTTCTCAACTACCATTATTCTCTATGCAGTAGCATCTGACAATAAATCTTAAGATTTACTTTATGGTTCGAAAACATTTACCAAGGGATTTGGTTCCCTAATTTCTTTTATTATATTTGTAATAAATTACAAAATGTCTCTATAAGACATTTGCGTTGAATTTGTTTGATTAGATATCTAGTTTTTCTTCATAGGTGTTAAGTTTGTTGCTAAATATTAGGAACGGGTCTCTAGTTTAGGCATTTGTTAAGATAAATCAGGATTCATTTGTTTGTGAGCTATCTGAGGGCTCAATATATATTGAATACTTTGTAAGAGGCAAAGGTTAGCGAGTGTGTGAGATTGAATATGTAAAAGTGTGGATCGCACAGGTCCAAGAGACCAGGAAGGAACGAATTTTCCTGTGTAAATTTTACTCCTTTAGTGATAAATAGAAAGAACAGAGTGTGTGGTGTTGTCATGCAGTGTGTTTGCATTTTGTCATGTTGTGTGTTTGAATTGTTAAACTCTATGTATAAGTCATCTTGGCATAGTGACAAGTTTATGTGACTACAGGAAGACCGTGCGAAGTTAATTTCAACAAGTCTTAAAATTTTGTTTAAAAGAATATTTCCTGAGTATTTGTCTTCGTAAGAACAAAAAGTCACAACTTGGTGCATTGGAACACCCTCTAAATATATGAGATGAGTTAGTATTGTTGCAGGACTCTGCGTTCAAAGTAACCTGTGACACACCTGCATTGTTTGGTGAATTTCGTGCAGAATTGTCTGTGACATATTTCATCGACATTGTTTGTTGATGCTTCTGCATAGAGGTATATCCGCGTAGTGGTAATTCCACGCAAAGTTAATCTATGACAGAGTGCAATTCAATGTTGTAGAAAAAGGAAAATTTGAGTGCATGTTTGTGTTGATTTGAGGCTAGACAAGCAATCAAATATTGATTGCGACAGAGTATTGAAAACTTTGTGATTATGGGTTGAATTTGGTGGTATTTTTCATCATTTTTGGTATCAGAGCAGTGTTGTATCTAAGAAATCATGCCACCTAGGTGAGGAGGTAGAGATAGGAATGTGGTAACTGATGATTTATGCTACGATCTGAGGCGCATCCAGGAAAGGATGGAGGACATGGAGACAATGCAGAGGAGAGAACCCGACATAGGAGATGTCAGTGAGAGTGAAGATAGAGGATCTGACGAGGAAACAGAAAGAGCTCCAAGAGGAGAAACATCAGAGGAACAATTAGTAAGAATGTTCACAAGAGTTTGATCTAGGCCTAAGATGGAAGTTCATGTGGACGAAGGTAGTTTAAATGTTGATGAATTACTTGAATGGATAAATATTTTGATTATGAAGAGGTAGAAGAGGAGAAGAAGGTGAATCATGCAGTGACTAATCTAAAAGGACATGCATCTCTATGGTGGGATGAGTTGCAGGAAGACATAAGGAGAAAAATAAAAGCTAAGATTGGGAGTTGGGACAAAATGGTGGCCTAATTTAAAGGTAATTTCATGCCTAAGGATTATTAGTTGAATTTGATTAGACAATTGCAAAACCTTAGATAGAAAACTATGACAGTAAAGAAACACACAAAGGAATTATATAGGTTGAACATTAGAGTTGGTCACATTGAGGAATATCTTGAAAAGGTTGCTAGATACATAAATGGTTTGAGGTATGAAATTCAAAATGAAATTAGCCTTTTTTCCCTAAGAATTGTTGAAGATGCATACCAAGCAGCTTTGAAGGTAGAAGAGAAGTTGGCCAGAAAGCAGAGCCAGAGAAACAGAGGAAGGATTCTAGTAAGAGGCAAAGGACAATCTAACAGAGGAAGATTTCATCCCTCAAAGGAAGAGGTAGGAAGTTCACGAAGCCAGTCGTCAAGAGGAGGAGAATCAAGAGGTAGAAGATTTTTCTCAAGAGGTCGAGGAAGAGGCAGAGAAATGAGATGTTATACATGTGGTAAAATAGGAAACATGTCATGGGACTATCTAGAGAACAAGGAAAAAAATAAAAGGAATGCACATGTTGCAGAAACAAAGGAAGAAGATGTGATGTAGTAGAAAAAGAAGAAACTCCATAGGTAGGGGAATCATTGTTGTTGAAGAGAGTTTTGGTTAAGGCAGAAAAGGAGGTTCATGAACTAGCTCAAAGGAAAAGTTTGTTCAGGATTGTATGTAAGTCAAGAGGTAAGTGTAGTAAAATTGTCATTGATAGTGGTATCACAGACAATTTGGTTTCCACAAAGATGGTAGAGAAATTGGGATTGCAGAGGCTAGTACATCCTACTCCCTACAGAGTGTCATGTTTGCAAAAACGACAAAATTTTGGTGAATGAACAATGTAAAGTGGAATTCCAGATTGGTAGTTATAAGGATGAGTTGTGATCTAGGCGGATATCGGTAGCCACCCACCTCTTCCAGCTGGCTCACATACAACTTTCATCTTGGCAGTTATAGTTTTTATCTTGCCAGTTTTTTTCTAGCTTTTCGGGTCCTAAACTTTCAGGGCCATTTTGAGGCCCTAAACAGTGATTTTTGGGCCCTCCATAGTCACGCTAAGTTAGAAAAGAGTGTGATGACATAATTTTTAGTCCTCGGGTAGAACTTTCTGATGGGCTATCGTGCGCCTAAAACGAAGATCGTATGCAAAATTTATGACTCGGGAAGTTGATGTACCAACTTACCTCATTGGGGCCCACATGACTTTTGACGCTTCATATCCTAGGGTTAGGTTTTTGGACATCTAGGGTTTTTTGTTTACCTCTTGATGTTAAAAAATGCCTGGAGGCCTCATTGTAATGTGCTCAAACGAATGCATGTAGCCACCACATCTCTTCTTAGAGATTAGCTACCACCATTTGAGCAAGATTGTTTTCATTATGCATTTTACAGTTTCAACAAATTTCTTATTTAATAGAAGTTAAGTTCCATTGTATATTTGTTATTATTCTTTGTATATCTGTGTTAATGTTATAGATCTTTGTTTCATTTCATTCTATTCATAAATCCAAATCAGTGGTATCAGAGCAGTCTGCTCTTCATTTGTTTCTCTGTGCATGTCCCCAATGAGGTCAAGGTATAAGCAATTGGGACTCAAACCATTTGATCCTTTGCAAGATTGGCCTCGCCGAAACCGACAAATTCCCATCGAGGAAGAAAAGAGACACAATGGGGTAGGAGATCCCTTTAAAATGTTTCTCAAGGAATCCTTCTCACGACAAAGGAACGAGATAATGGATAACTTTGCGCAAATCCTTCGACAACTGCCAATATGTGATGCATCTACCTCAAGTGGAGGCACCGCCCCCTTCAAGGTACAGATCAATTTTGATATTCCTATATTTGAAGTTCAAATAGATTTGGATGTTGTAGACAAATGGTTAAACCTTCTAGAAGGGTATTTTTCTATCCACATCTTTTTCGATAGAGAAAAGATTACATTTGCACTCCTCAAAGCCGTCTCCCATGTAAAAGATTGGTGGGAGACTTTTTGTGAGTAAAAGGAAACAAAGAGATCTACATTATTTGTAGTTTCACCCACTTGGGGTTCCTTCAGAGATGTTATTAAGGAACAATACTACCCTGTTGGAAGTTATGACGACTTATATACAAGATGGACCACATTGTTGTAGGAAAGGGACAAAACAGTTCCAGAGTTCACCAATGTCTTCTATACCTTGCGCTTTAAGCTAGGTATCAAAGAATCTAAGCGACATCTGGTGCTCAAGTACTGTGACGATATGCATATATACATCCAGACATAAATGGATTTCCTGGACATTTCTTCCTTGGGTGGGACCTATCAATATGTTGTCAAAATCAAGAAAAAACTTAAACAAAAGATGCAACAATTTGGGTCTACAAACCCCTCACAGCAGAATCAGGGCAAAGGCATCCCCAACCTGCAGAACAAAGGGCATAGCAAGGATGGACATCCTCAGGACAACCAGTCCAAACCATAAACAAAGAAGGACAATGGGAAGACAAAGAAAGACACTAGGAAATGGTGTGAGTTCCATAAGATCCCCTGGCATAACACCGTTGAATGTCGCTCAAAGAAGTCATTAATGGCCAAGGTGAAATATTCTGAATCAGATGAAGACTCTGACTCTAAGTCAGAACTAGAAAAAGGGAGACAGATCATTGGTGCAGAGCCTAGTGCCACCGTTGCTACCACCACCAAGGTCAAGCCCGGTGAACATGATGAACCAAAGGAAGGTGAGTGCCTCTTTAATTCACATATGTGGGTGAAGGGTACTCCATCGCACTTCATCGTTGATAGCAGTAGCTAGAAGAACCTCATCTTAGCAGAGTTCGTCAAGTAGTTGGCTCTGCCGACAACACCACACCCGCAGTCGTACACCATCAGATGGAGCCACCAAGGGAGCTATCTCTACGTCAACCAACAATGTTGCATGGCCTACAACATCAAGCCCTTCAAAGATGAGGTATTGTGTGATGTCACCCCCCTTGAAGTTTGTGATGTTCTTTTGGGCCAACCTTATTTATGGAAACATCATGTTGTATATGAATCTAGGCCTTGTAGTGTTATTATTACTTTGGACAGAAAATTATACAGGATACCCGAGGTAGTCCCATCTATCGCCATTTCCTTGATCTTTGCCATGAAATGCAAGAAGGTCATCTCTCAGACCGGAAAGTTTGTCTTCTTCATGACTCGTGCTCAAAGTGAGAAAAAGGTTGTAGCCACATCCATGGCCTCCATGACGGGTCTCTCCACGCAGCAAAATCAAGTAGATAAGGTCGTGGAAGAATACAACGTCATATTCTCCTCACCCATTGGAGTACCTCTGCACTATCAGGTCAAGCACTCAGTCAATCTGAGCCCAGACACACCGCTACCCAATGGGCTAGTCTATCGCCTCTCTCTGTCATAAAATGACGAAATCAAGTGCCAGATCTAAGAGCTACTCGAAAATGGGTGCATCCTCCCAAACTCATCACCTTGTGGAAGCCCAATCGTGTGTGTGTAGAAAAAAGACGGGTCTTGGTGACTTTGCATTGATTACCAAGCCCTAAATAAAATCACAATCAAGAACTAGTACCCAATTCCTCAAATTGATGATCTCCTTGACCAGCTCAAGGGGGGGAAATACTTCAATAATATTGATCTAAAGTCTGACTACCACCAGTTCCCAATAGAGTAGATCGATGTATGGAAGACTTCCTTCAAGTCCAAAGAAGGTCGTTTTGAATGGATGGTCATGCCCTTTGGCTTGAAAAATTCCCCAACAACTTACATGAGAATGATGGATGATATATTGCGCCCTTTCACATATTCTTTTGTGGTGGTGTATTTGGATGACATCCTCATATTCAACAATAATAGGGTGTAACCCTTGCAGCACATTCAACAGGTTCTACACACTCTACGGCTACACAAGCTATATGGAAATTTGGAAAAATGCTCCTTCAGCATGAACAGAGTCCAGTACCTAGGCTACATTGTTGATGAGCATGGGGTGCATGTCGATCCAACCAAGATCCAAGTCATTTGTGACTGGCCAGCCCCAACCACACTCACTGAACTTTGGAGCTTCTTAGGCCTTGCCAATTTCTATCGCAAGTTTGTGCTGACATTCTCCCACGTTGTATGGGCCCTTAGCCAAGTGACCAAGGGCGGTGGCAAGGAAAAATTCATGTGGGTCCAGTTGCAACAAAAATTGTTCGATTATTTGAAGCAACACTTGTGCTCAGCCTTGCTTCTCTCATTACCCGACCTGCAACATCCTTTTGAGATTGAGACAGATGCTTAAGACTATGTTGTGGGTGCAGTTCTCACTCAACATGGACATCTTGTGGCCTATCATAGTGAGACACTATCAGATATTGTTTGTAAGTACCCCACATACGACAAATAAATGTACTCCATTGTACAATCATGCCGCCAGCGGAGGCATTACATTCTCGGGAAGGAGACAGTCATCCACACTGATCATAAGCCTCTGCAATTCATGTAGACACAAGGCAAATTGTAGAATGACCACCATCATAAGTGGTCCACATACTTGTAGTAGTTCCATATCAACATCAAGTATAAGATAGGGAGCACCAACCACATCGTTGAATGCCTCAGTTGACCTCCAATTGTTGCACTAACCACGGTGCTACACTCCCATGGACATGAGACCTCTGGATGGCCCCAACTCTACGAGCGAGATTATGACTTTGACACTACTTTCCATATGTTGGGCACAAACATAGTTGTCACTGATTTTCATCTACGAGATGGGTTGTTGTGCCACCTAGGCCATCTCTAGGTTCCATCAAGCAAGCGAGCGAGCGAATCTGATTTGGGAATCTCACTACAGATGGATGGTAGGACACTTCGGCATAGAAAAGAAAGTGGCAGTGTTGCAACAACATTTCTATCGGTTGAAACTCCAACAAGATGTCAACAAGTATATCAAGTCCTGCACAGCTTGCACCATTTCCAAACCGACCATTAAGAAACAAGTCATGTACACCCCTCTACCTACTCCCGACAAGCCCTAGGAATCCATCTCGATGGACTACATGTCAGGCCATCCTTCCACCAAGCAGGGAAATGACTGTATTTTAGTGGTGGTTGATCGATTTTCCAAGATGGCGATTTTGGTCGCCTGTAAGAAGAGCATCATAGTGGAGGCCACTTCCAAGCTCTTCTTCAAACGAGTGTGGGTACATTTTTGGATACCACAAACCATCATTTCCAATCGGAACAGTTGGTTCCTCAACACATTATGGTCGAGCCTTTCATCATGGTTGGACACCAAGCTCACCAAATCCACAACATTCCACCCCCAAATAGATGGCCAAACCGAGGTCGTCAACAGGATGATCATGCATATCTTGTGCAGGTACAATTCCAAGAATTTGTGCACATGGGATGAGAGTCTTCCCTATGTTCAACACAATTACAACAGAGCCATACATATCTCAATCGGCCACAACCCCTTTTAGGTGGTGTTGGGATTTCAACCATTGGGTCCCATGGATGTTGCACTACCGCTTGCATCCACACAAGCAGAATCATCCCATGCGTAAACCGAAGCCAACAAAGCAACCCAATTCATTGAACGAATACAACACATCCACTAGCCGGTTTAGGATATTTTGCAAAAATCCAAGTACAAGCAATGTTGTTGGGCGCAGGCCTATTTTGAGTAAATAATATTTTTGGAGGATAAAACCCAGAATTGGAAAAATGCAACTAGAAGTAAAAGTAGCATGTGCAAGGAAAGCATGCAAGGCGTGCATGCAGGAAAACCTAACCACATTAGGGTTAGGTTTTTGTAGGAGATACATAATGGTCGATGAGCTAAAAAGCTAGTATAAATAAGTATCTAGGAGGTCTAGGTTGGGGGGTGTGTTTTTGGTTGCTAAGTTTTGGTCTGTTCGGTCAAGGAAACTATTGTAAGATCGAATACCAATTTTGTAAGTTGTTGATCTGTAGGGGAGAAAAGTAGCTAGACCTTGAGGGTTAGATCGTAGGTTGAGGAGCCTGGTGTGATCTAGTCAGCCTCACAAAGGTCGTGGAG
>SNQJ01S0244360.1:1977-13265 GCA_010110895.2 Picea sitchensis
TCTTTACGAATATATGGAATCATCAGAAAAAAGGAGAGAAGAAAGAGATGTCAAAATCCAAATAGAGTTAGGATCATTAGAAAAAAGGAGTGAAGAAAGAGAAGTAAAACTCCAAATAGAGTTAGAGACAATGCTTGATAAAAAATTTAGACTCTTCAAAGATACGCTTCAAAAATAGACAAAGGACGACTTGTTAGGGTTCAAGAGTCAATTGCAGACAATGGAGGCTAGAATTCAAGAAATAGAAAAACAAAAACAATCAACCTGATAAGGAGAGGTTGAAGAAAATCACAACTTGTGAGATAGGATTAAAGAGCTAGAAGAAAAACTAACCAACAATTTGGCCCTAAGTAGTCTAGAAAAAAAATTTGATATCAAACCCATCAAAGAGGAAATGAATAAGCTAATAGAATTGGATCATGAGGATAATAAAAGATCATTGAACCTCATAATTTTTGGTATAAAATAACTACAAGAGGAGGATATGCTAGCAATAGTAAAAGAAGAACTAAAAAATAAACCACAAATTGAAACAAATTACCTCATAGAAGCAAAGAGGCTAGAAAAAAGAATTGAACATAGAGATAGGTTGATCTGTGTCAAAGTAATTTGTAATGCCCATAAATATAGCATACTCAGTAAATCCCCAAGTTTAAAAGGGTCATGAATATTTATAAATTAAGACCTTATTCCCGAATACCAAGCAAAATTAAGGAAGGAAGTGCAAAAGGTAAAAGAAGCCAAGAAAGAAGGAAAATGGGCAATAATTAGAAATAAAAAAGATATTGTTAGGGATAAAGACCAGAAGGATAAAATAAATAGGAATTTGGGACACTCGAGATCCTTTTTTGGAACTGTCGTGGATTTCCATGGTGCAAAGGTCCTATTTTAAGTTGGATCTCGAGTGATATTGATATTATTTGTCTAGTCGAAACATGGGAAATGAAGAGTCTAGGGTCCCTAACATAGAATAATTTGTCTTGTGGTCGGCATGGAACAAAAAGTCCTACCGTAGAGGGATATGAGGTATATCTTGTTATATTAGAAAGAGCATTTCTCCTCACACTCAACTTCATAAGATCGACCCTCTCAATCAATACATTTAGATAGAAATTTCAGACATCAATGCTAAGAAGATGTATATAGCCATTTGCTATTTTGCACCTATTAATTCTAATTTTTATAAGAAAAACAATTTAGATAGAAATTGTCCCTATATGATTTAGAACAAGATATTTATAGTTAGATAAATGAGGGTAAAATCTTCCTACTAGAAGACTTTAATGTTAGAACTACAACTAACCAAGCTATTCTTTTAAGCAATGATTCCAACCACAATCCTTTATGATCCAGATTTTATGAGCAAAAAAAAATGAACAAATATTATTATTATTATTAATGTAGAGATACAATGAACAATAACATAGATACAATAAAATTGACTTCTATTCAATACAGAAATATGCTGAAACTGTAAAATGCAGACTGAAAACAAACTTGCTACAATGGTGGTGGCTTATCTCTGAGAAGAGATGTGACGATTGCGCTCATTCGCAAGAAGATGAGTACAATGAGGCTCTAAAATCCTTTTTACAATAAACATGAATTCCAAAACCCTAGATATCCAAAAACATAACCCTAGGAGTTGAAGCGTCGAAAGTCATGTGGGCCCCATTGGGGTAAGTTGGTACATCAACTTCCCGAGGTCGTAACTTTTGCAAACGATCTTCGTTTTAGGCACATGATAGCCCATTGGAAAGATATATCCGAGGAATACACATTGTGCCATAAAAATTTGACTCTATATTTAATTTGATTGTGGTGAGCCCTAAAAATGTTTTTTAGGGCCTCAAAATGACCCCATAAGTTCAGGACCCGAAAACTAGGAAAAAATTGCCAAACTGAAAAACAACCAAGATGAGCTAGTTGGAATAGATGGGCAGCCACTGTTATCCACCTGGATCAATCCTCCACCCTTAGGAAGCAATGGTCTCCATTGCATTGAGTTCCCCCATTAGATGAGGAAATTTCTATTGAATTTGGCCCCGGGTGAGCCACTTGCCTTGGTGCAGGAGTTTCCTTGCTTTGACAACCCAATAAAGCTGGATCCCTTGTTGGAAAGTGCCCTTGACATGTGTTTCCATGATATTATCATTGGATGCATGTTCCATGTAGTCAGGGTCAAGCTTTGTTGGTGTCAACTGTTTTTCTATCTCTGAAGTGTCCAATAATGGTGGAAAATATGGTTGAAGGAGATCCACATGGAACATTGGGTGCAAGCCAAGGAAGGGGGGAATGTTGAGCTCAAAAGAATTGTCATCCACAACCTTGGTGATGGTGTAGGGTCCATAGTAGAGTGGACAGAGATTCTGATGGGGCCATGTAAGGCGTTCTTTCTGCAAGTGCACCCAAACTTTGTCTCCGACTTGAAATGTGTGTGGCACCCGATGTTGATCATGACGCTGCTTGTACTTGGAATTGGACTTCTGTAAAATATCCTGAACCTATTGGTGGATGTGTTGGATCCGCTCAATGAAATGGGTGGATTTGTCAGCTTCAGTTTGAGAATGGGACGAGTTTTTGTGGGTGGGCGCAAGGGGTAGTGCAACATCCATGGGACCCAATGGTTGAAATCCAAACCCCACCTGAAAGTGGTTGTGGTCAGTTGAGCTATATATGGCTTTTTTGTAGATGTGATGAACATAGGAAAGACTCTCATCCTATGTGTGAGGGTGCTTGGAATTGTACATATGCAGGATATGCACGATATTCCGGTTGACAACCTCGGTTTGGCCATCCCTCTAGGGGTGGAAGGCAGTGGGTTTGGTGAGTTTGGTGTCCAACAATGATCAGAGGCTCAACCAGAATGTGTTGAGGAATCGACTGTCCCTATATGAGATAATGGTTTGTGATATCCCAAAATGTACCCACACTCCTTCAAGGAAGAGTTTGGCAGTGGCCTCCACTATGATGCTCTTCTTGCAGGCAGCTAGAATTGCCATCTTGGAAAAGTGATCAACAACCACAAAAACACAGTCATTTCCTCGCTTGGTGGACAGAGGGCTCTACATGTAGTCCATTGAGATGGATTTGAGGGCCTGTCAAGAGTAGGCAGAGGGGTGTACGGGCCTTGTTTCTTAGTGGTCGGTTTGGAAATAGCGTAGGTAATGCTCGACTGTATATACTTGTTAACATCTTGTTGAAGGTTCGACCAATAGAAATGTTGTTGCAACACTGTCACTATCTTTTCTACGCTGAAGTGTCCTGCCATGTAACTGTAGTGGGATTCCCAAATTATCTTTGCTCACTCACTTGATGGAACACAAAGATGGTCCAAATGGCACACCAACTCATCGTGAACATTGAAATTAGTGACAATTGTGTTTGTGCCCAACATCCGGTAGGTGGTGGCGAAGTCAGGATCTTTCTCATAGAGTTGGGGCCAACTGAAGGTCTCGTGGCTGCAAGATTCTAGCACTGTGGTGAGTGTTGCGACTGGAAGTCGGCTGAGGCAATCAATGACGCGGTTGGTATTTCTTGTCTTATACTTGATGTTGAGGTGGAACTACCACAAGTATGTGGACCACTTCCGATGGCGGTCATTCTACAATTTTCCTTGTGTCTGCATGAACTGTAGTGGCTTATGATCAGTGTGGATGATTATCTCCTTCCCGAGAATGTAATGTCTCCATTGGCGGCCTGCTTTCACAATGGAGTACATTTATTTTTCGTAAGTAGGGTAATTACGGATGGCATATGATAGTGTGTCACTATGATAGGACATGGGGTGTTCGTGCTGAGTGAGAACTGCGACCACAACATAGTCTGAAGCATCTGTCTCAATCTCAAAGGGTTGTTGCAGGTTGGGTAATGAAATCACTAGGGATGAGCATAAGTGATTCTTTAAATCATCGAACGCTTACTATTGGGACAGACCCCATACAAACTTTTCCTTACCACCACCCCTAGTTACTTGGTTGAGGGCCCATGGAATATGGGAGAATCCCAACACAAACCTACGATAGAAATTGGCAAGGCCTAAGAAGCTCTGAAGCTCAGTGAGCGTGGTTGGGGCTGAGAAGTCATGGATGATATGGATCTTGGATGGATCCACATGCACACCATGCTCATCAATAATGTAGCCTAGGTACTAGACCCTGTCCATGCTGAAGGAGCATTTTTCCAAGTTGGAATATAGTTTGTGTTGTCGTAGAGTGTGCAAAACCTATTGAATATGCTGCAAGTGTTCCACCCAAGTCTTAATGTAGATTAGGATGTCATCCAGATACACCACTACAAAAGAATTGGTTAACGACCACAAGATATCGTCCATAATCCTCATGAAAGTTATTGGAGAATTTGTCAAACCAAATGGCATGACCAACCATTCAAAAAGACCTTCTTTTGACTTGAAGGCAGTCTTCCATACGTCTGTCTGCTCTATTGGGACTTGATGGTATCCAGACTTCAGATCAATCTTACTAAAATATTTGGCCCCCTTGAGCTGATCAAGGAGATTGACAATCCAGGGAATCAGGTATCGGTTCCTGACTGTGATTTTATTTAGAGCTCGGTAATCAATGAAGAGTCGCTAGGTCCCATATTTATTCTATGCAAGCACGATTGGGCTTCCACATGGTGATGATATGGGTCATATGTGCCCCTTTTGGAGCAGTTCTTGGGTCTAACGCTTGATCTCCTCATTTTCTAAAAGAGAGCGATGATAGATTGGCCCATTGGGTAGTGGTGCGTCGGGGGTCAGATTAATGGAATGCTTAACCTGATAGTGCAGAGGTACCCCAGTAGGTGAGGAGAAGATGTCTTTGTATTCTTCCATGACCTTATCCACTTGATTCTGTTGCATGGAGAGGTCGGTCGCGAAGGCCATGGATGTGGCTACAATATTTCGCTCACTTTGAGAGTGAATCACGAAGAAGACAAACTTCCTGTTCTGAGAGATGACCTTCCTACATTGCTTTGAAAAGATCAAGGAAATGGCACTAGGTTGGAATACCTCGAATCTTGTACAATTTCCTGTCCAAATTAATAATAACACTGCGAGGCCTAAACTCATATACAACATGGCATTTCCATAAATAAGGTTGGCCCAAAATAACATCAAAAAATTCAAGGGGATCAACATCACACAATACCTCATCTTTGAAGGGCGTGATTCCATAGGATAGGCGACATTGTTGGCTGATGCAAATATTTCTTCCTTGGCAGAGCCATCCGATGGTGTAGGGATGCAAGTGCGGTGTTGTCGGCGGGGCCAACTACTTGACGACCGCTGAGTAGATGAGGTTCTTATGGCTACCACTATCAACGATGAAGTGTAGTGGGCTGCCTTTCACCCACATCTGTGAATGAAAGAGGCACTCGCCTTCCTCTGGCTCATCAGGTTCACTGGGTTGGATCTTGGTGGTAGCAACGGTGGCACTGGGATCTGCATCAATGATCCATATCCCCTTTTCTAGTTCTGAATCAGAATCAGAACCCACATATGATTCAAAGGCTTTCCCCTCAGGCACCAATGACTGCTTTGAGCGGCAATCAACAGTGTTATGACAGGGGTTCTTATGGAAGTCGCACCACTTCCCGGTATCTTTCTTTGTCTTTCCATTGTCCTTCTTTGTTTGCGACTTAGACTGGTTGTCCTAAGGCTGTCCATATTTTCTATGCCCTTTGTTTTGTGGGTTGGGGATGCCCTTGCACTACTTCTACCGTGAGGGGTTCCCAAACCCAAACTATTGCATCTTTTTTAAGCTTCTACTCGATTTTGATGACATATCAATAGGCCGATCCCAAGGATGAGATGTCCAGAAACTCCATTTATGCCTATATATATCTATGCACACCACCACGGTACTTGAGCACCAGATGTCGCTCAGAATCTTTGATACCTAGCACTGCTTGGTCCCTTTCCTGCCGCAGTGTGGTCCATTTTCTATACAAGTCGTCATAACTTCCAATAAGGTAGTATTGTTCCTTAATAACATCCCTGAAGGACTCCCCAGTGAGTGCGACTGTAAATAATGCAGGTTCCTCTATTTCCTTTTGCTCACATAAAGTTTCCCACAAATCTTTGACATGGGGTATGGCTTTGAGGAGCACAACAATAATCTTTTCTCTATTTGAAAAGTTATGGACAGAAAAATACCCTTCTAGCAAATTCAACAATTTGTCTACAGCATATGCGTCTATATGACCTTCAAATATAGGAATATCAAAGTTGATTTGTACCTTGAAGGGGGAAGCGCCTCCTCTCGAGGAAGATGTATCGCCTGTTGGTATCTGTCAAAGGATTTGCGCAAAATTATCCATCATCTTGTTCCTCTATTGCGCGAGGGATTCCTCGAGCAACAGTTTGAAAGGATCTCATGTCCCATTGTCTTTATTTTCTCCTGCCATGGAAGGTCTCTTGGGCATGCGAGAGCCCTTGTCCTCAAGAGAAACGAGCTCGATACCCAACTCTTTGTACACTGGCCTCGTCGGGGACATGCACTAAGAATGATAAGGATCATACTGCTCTAATACCACTGATCCGGATTTTATGAGTAGAACGAAATGAACATAGAGTGTTATTAACACAGAAACACAATGAACAACAACAAAGATATAGTAAAACTGACTTCTATTCAATAAAGAAATATGTTGAAACTGTAAAATGTAGACTGAATACAAGCTTGCTAGAATCATGGCGGCTTATCTCTAAGAAGAGATGTGACGGTTGCACTCATTCGTAAGAAGATGAGTATAATGAGGCTCTGAAATCCTTTTTACAATAAACATGAATGCCAAAACCCTAGACATCCAAAAACCTAACCCTAGGAGATGAAGCGCCAAAAGTCATGTGGGCCTCGTTGGGGTAAGTCAGTACATCAACTTCTCGGGGTTGTAACTTTTACATACGATCTTCATTTTAGGTGCACGATAGCCTGTTGGAAATGCATATCCGAAGAATACAAATTATGCTGTCAAATTCTAACCCCATTTATAGTTTGATTGTGGCAAGCCCTAAAAACATTGTTTAGGGCCTCAAAATAGCTTCGGAAGTTCAGGACCCGAAAACTAGGAAAAAACTTCCAAACTTCCAAATTGCCAAACTGAAAAACTGCCAAGATGAGCAAGTTGGAATAGGTGGGTGGCCATCGATATCCACCTAGATCACTTTATTGCTAGATAAGGACCTCGTTTTAGCTAATAACTACAAAAGAAGATTTGACGACCTAACTGAGAATGTGTTTGGTATTGAGCTAGTCAAGCTTTGCAACTCTCAATACCTAATAATTTGTAATGGAGTAATGAAGTGGCCTGACTCCAACCAGATGACTTGCATTCATTGGTTGGGTATTAGTGTCATGGATTATGTGATATCTGCTATCCCCATTCCAACCAAATAATAACTTTTTACCTTTTAAATGACCATGAACCCGACTTTGATCATAGACTTTTAACCCTAACTCTAAACTTTGCCATGCACACGAATGCCATTGAAGAAAATTATAATAATCAAAGGCATATTCTCTTTGACAAGAGTAAATTTGATCTTTTCTTAAAGGATTTAAATAGGGAATTACATCTCCTAAATTATAAGGACAATATTGAAAACCTCTATCATAATTTTACAACGACCCTTCCCACTTTTATTAACAAGTTCTCTTTCAAGGTGTCATGTAAAAAGAATAATAGAACAACCAACCCTTGGTATGATAATGATTGTAAAATTTCTATCAAATCCGTCAGAGATGCTTCTAATGAGTCCTTAAAACTTGATAAGATCAATAAATACAAATCCCTAATTAAAAGGAAAAAAAATATTATATCAATAAAAGGATTGAGTGACTTTCACAACTATCTAGGCTTGATCCTAAGAAGTTCTAGAGGTAAATTATAATCCACAATACTAAATAAAATAATATGATTCCCTTAAGGGATTGTAACTCCTACCTTAAAATTATTTACAAGTTCTGTAATACCATGGACACCATTCCTATTGTCCCTACATAGGATGAATTTTTTTGTTTGGATGACATAGAGTTCGGGGTTAAGCAGCTTGCAAATGGGAAAGCTAAGGACATTGAAGGCTATCAAGCTAAAAAATTTAAAATCGAAGGGCCTATCCTCATCCCTCACATACACAAGCTCTTCATTTTAGCAGTTAAGTAGGGCTTCCCTTAACCCTGTACGCAAAGCCTCAATTTTCCTATTTTTTAAAGTAGGGATATAAACATACCCTCTAATTATAGGACCATTATGATTAGCCCGATTTTAACCAATCTATATGGAATTATTTTGGAAAATAAGATTGGCCTATGGCTAGAGAGTCATGGTAAAAGAGCTAAAGGCCATGCCAAATTTAGGAGATATCATTCAACTATATACCATCTTGTTACCTTTAGGATCATCACATAGGAGTTCCACAATACTAAAACTAATCTTTTTTGTTGTTTTGTTGACTTTAGAAAATATTTTGACACGATTCCTAGGAAAAACCTTTGGGATAGGTTGGAAGAGATAAACATGCCTTTTGAGTTGAGGGTTGTTGCAATAAGGTTGTATGAGAACGTTATTTCCAAGTTTAAGAACACTGAGGTCTGGTCGAAAGAAATAAACTGCAATATTGGAGTCAAGCAAGGTTGTCCCTTGTCCCCTACCCTTTTTGGCATTTACATTAACAAGTTAGAAGATTGTTTGGAAGAAGTAGGTTGTGTCGACCATACTCTCACTAGTATAGTCATCGATCATCTTTTTATGTTGATGATATTGTTCGTATGGCAAGGAGTCCCCATGATCTTGGAAAGCAACTAAGAATCCTCAAGGATTTATGCTCCAATATGGGTATGACCGTTAATACTGACAAGACTAAAGTCATGATCATTAAATCCAATAGGATCACTTATGATACCTTCATATATGACAACAATAACTTGGAGGAAGTGACTTCATAAAAATATCTTGGAATCAATATTGACCACAAGCTCAACTGGAACTATAGCATTGAGAAAAGAATAATTAGAGGATGGAAAGCTTATTATGGGTTTGGAAACAATTGTAAATCAATCGATCTTTGGATATGGGATAAGAAGAAACTCCTCTTTGAGACTCTAGTTACACATGTTATTCTTTATGGATGCGAAGTTTGGGGATGCAGTATCTCTCGAGAATCTTGGATAAAGATAGAGCAAATCCAAAAGAATTTTATGACCTATAATCTCAAAATTAAAGGAAATACAGCCTATCGTATCCTCCTCTTAGAGGCTATCCTTTCCCCCATTGAGAGCACAACTATGACTAGATACCTATCTAAGGTATACGAACAATTTAAATAACATGGAAGACAAAAGGCTTCCTAAAATTGCTTCAAACTCCAGCCATAACCACCTTCAACTCAAACGAGTATGGAATAAAGATGCCCAGTCTTGGCTAATCCATTGGGGAATCATGGAAGAGACCATTTTGTAGAATCATGATACTATTAAAAATATTATTAAATCAAAATTTAAGGAGAAAATGTGGTGTGATAAAGAGTCAGAGTAAAAAAGAAAATTAAGGTATTATAAGGAGGTAATCAACCCTAATCTAGATGATCAAAATCATCTCTTTCTTTTGACAAGTGTAAAGAAAAGAATAAACATTGCTAAGATAAGAACAAATTCTCATGAGCTCCATAGTGAAATTGGGCGCTGGTAAATTCCTAAAATGCCATGGGATGAAAGAGTGTGTCACCTTTATGACACAAAGAGGGTTGAAGATGAAAATCACTTTCTCTTAGATTGTCCAGCCTATACCCAAATCATATCTCAATTTCATAATTTTTGTCAACTACCAACCTTCCTAGCCTTTTAACTCAACAAAACGATGGTGATCTTGGAAAGCTTCTCTTAATGCTTTTTTAGCGTAGAAAACAAATTCTAAAGAATTGCAAGTAATCCCTTACCCTTTTAAGGTCTGATAGACCAATTCGGTCTCAGTGGACGTTAATCATCATGATCATCATGATCATCATCAGAGTGGGGATGAAAGAAAATTAAACCAAGAAATGAAAAGAAAGAGGGAATTAAATAATAATAATAATAAATCAACAAAAATAAAATAAAATATGTAAAAAGAAGAAGGTATTGGGTTTCCAAGATCGACTAAGTTTGTAGCCATCTTCTCAATTAAAATTATGAAGATGTTTTTCAATTTCCAACACTTCACGAATGATACTAGAGGAGTAATAGGGTTATGAAGTTAGAATTTTAGTTTGGTCAAATAAAATGAGGTGATTAGATTTCTGGGAGTGTTTGGAGATAACTGACTTAGAGATGTGATTATGGAAGGTATCAACTATATGTTCTTTGAGACTGACTTTAAATGATATCTGAGTTTGGTCTATATGTTCTTTGAGACCAGATTTAAATGATCTACAAGTTTGGCCTATATGTTCTATGAGACCGGTTTTAAATGATTTACGAGTTTGTCCTATGTATGATTTGTCACAGGAGCATGGAATAAACATTGGATCAGATTTATCCTTCATTTTCAATGCTATATATATATCCACCCAAACACTCTTTTCTATTATTGTTTCAGTTTTATTTGTCCTTGATGATGGGTAGAGTGTCCACTTGAAACGTTGGATGTTTCAATATTTTATACAGAGTACAATGTGTTTTATTTTTTATTTTTTAAAAGAAAGTGGTAAAAAGTATTATAAGTTAGTTCTCAATCAACAATGAAGACAATGATTATTGGTCTATCCACAAATACATGTTGATTTATCATCATTATTTAAAAAAAATCACACCATTTGAAATGACCCACTAATGGTTTATAAGAAAGCAAACTTCCGCTCATGGTAGATGCCTTGGGGTCTTGAACTCTTAACCAATCGAAAACAAATTTAGGTCTTATTGCAAGATTAAAAAGCAGTTTCAACTTACTCGGGACAATATTTTATCTTCTTTATTAGTCAAAATTAAAACAATTTTTATTTATTTATAGTCATTAAACTATAATTACAATATGTTTTATTGCACATACTACAAAGCTATTGTAATATTGTATGTTTTCATTTCATTTCATATATGTTTTTCACACTACCAACCTTCCTAATCTTTTAACTAAACAAAACTATGGTGATCTTGTAAAGCTTCTCTTAATGATTTTCAAGCACATAAACAAAATTCTAAAGGATTGCAAGTAATCTCTTACCCTCTTAAGGTCGAATAGACCACCACCACCACCACCACCATCATCATCATCATCATAAAAAAATCAAAAGATACATTTAGACAGATCTA
>SNQJ01S0244361.1:0-13265 GCA_010110895.2 Picea sitchensis
ACAAATATTTCTATATTATCTATTGTTGGAACCAGGGAACTGAAAACATCGATTTTTATATAAAAAAAGTACCATATTTGTCATGATCTGATTAGACAAGGGATTGGAGGTCTTATTTCTGGCTTCGCTATTCTCAATATTATATATGTTGGCATATCCAAAGTATTTGATCGTATATTGTCTTTTTGAATCATATCTTTTGTTATGCATTCGTCGAAGGTGGATTAATGCTAGCATTAATTCGAATGTTTGGTTTAGCATTTTATGCTAGCTAAATTTATGGAAATGTTTGATATGCTAGAATATCCAAAGTTTGGGCTTCCAATACATTTTCTGGTGTTTGTACTATTGTTACAAAAAATATAATAATTTTTTGGGATATGTCAGAGACCTGCCACATTGCATTTCTTTCTTAAATGTTTACAGAGCATTTCTAAGAGACTTAAATGTTTACCTAACATGGTTGGTAGCGTTGAATGCATACTTAACAGGCTTGTTACAATACATTTTCTTCCGTTTTTTAAATTTATATGTTTTAGCAGCATTGTTGGTTCACTGGTTCATGCTTGTTTTTTGCATCTCCACTGATTTCTTATTTGCATGTTGTTGTTTTTCTTGCTTGCCTATTCGTGTTGTTGCAGTTTTCACATTTGGGTTTCAATTGCGATTGGAATTGCGCCATTCCTGGTGGGGTGGTTGTTTATTTCTTCTTTCTTCATTGTATTATGTTTATTGTTGCTTGATTTTACTTTGCAGGGTTCCACTCCTGTGCATGGAGTTGGGCCTTTTGGTGCTTCTTAGATGGGTTGTTATTTTCTTCTTGTTCTTGTTTTCCTAAGGTTTGCAATGTTGGGATGTTGCATTCACAATTGGATCTCTTGTTACATTTTTTTGTAGTGGAGTCTGCATAGAATACTATTAAGATAAAGTAACATACTAAAAAATTGCAGTCGATGTAAATTTCCTCTCTTATGCGTTGAACTAGAGCTTGTTGGCCTCAAACTATATTTCATAGTAGGCAATGATTTTTCCATGGATTTTGTGTTACTATGGTTTCATAGTTATGAGAGTAGGTTTTGCTGTGTGAGCAATATAGTTGTTCTCTCCCTTTTATTTTCCTCTTGTAAAATACGTTTCTGGCTCTATAGTTTCTCACCTTTCTGTAGTCATTTCGACCGACCGTTGTTCGATTGCATACTTATCCAGTTTTATGGACGCAACTTCGTGGATAGGTTCTATTGAACTATGACAGGTCGTGTTCGGTGTATACGTATTTTACCCAGAACTCTTGTGCTCTAGAATTCGACTCGGTATTCCTCGAACTTGCAACTGTGCCTTTGTCTACAGTGAGTTTGTCTATTCTACCTAGCTTTCCATACTTAGTCGACTTTTGAAAGTTTAGCAGGTTGATGATTTTCCGCGTTCCGAAAATTTAAAACCATTTGTCGCTCCCTTTTGCCCTTCCCAATATACATTAATTGTGCTTTCAAAAGTCAGAACCGACCAGATAGGTTCGCAAAGATGAGATTTAATAACTGGAAATCTCGAGGACATCTCCCATTAAAATCAATATACAGGCGAATATTATGGGATCTGGTAATTTCTTTTGCCTGCATTTTGAATTTTGCAAAAATAATCAAAAAAAAAAAATCGCACTCTTATAGTTCTCTTAAAAGATTCAGCATAGTGCACGAGCATGTCACCCACAAAGGCTTTGACGTCATTTCCCTCTTTAATATTGTGCATATCTTAGACGTCAGATTTGAGAATCTGCTTGGATATGAGAATTTTAATACATGCAATTAGTCACTATTCAATGTGCATATTCAAAAAGATTGGCATTAATAAGCAAAAATATCGATAACATCTGTCATTAAAATGAATTAACACAAAATCTATGGAATATCATCTAGCATTAACACAAAATATACTCTAGTCCCAATGCATGTGTTGGACCATCGATCTCTGTGATCGACAATTCTCAACCGACAACTAAGAATATCAGTGTCAGAATGTATTCTTCCCTTATGAGTACTTTCGACTTTGTGGCACCGAGTCATCACGTTTATGCCATGTCCAGTAGGCCCGTTTCGACGGGGAGGTCCATTCCTTTCCGCCCTTCTTATTTTAGTGATCTGTGGACCCTACCTTCCTCGACTTTGTCCTGTGAAGGTCAGTTGCATGCTGGGATGTCCATGCCACTATCAACAACGGAGATTGTGTATCAAGTTGTTCTTGACTCTTCCATTGATCCCATTCCTGTTATGTCACCAAAGGACGAGGAGGATCCCATTCTTAGACCCATGTGGGCCACTTCATTGTCTTTTTCACATGATTTTCTTGATGAGACTTTTCTTTCGAATGAAGATATCATCAAAGCCATCAATGGTTCCGAAAAACCTTGGGATGATATGCATCACCACTCTTCTTTTCTCCCAGATCTTGAAAGAATCGAGAAAGACAGATTTCGATCTACTTTGAGTGAGATAGTCAGTCATGTCGTAGTTCCACTTGATACGCATGGCATTTATGCCAAAGGAAACATGGTGAGTATTTCTCCTACAGGCATGATCGATATCTCTCGTACCCCTGGTAAGGTTGAAAACGTAAATATCGGTGCAGATTGTTCGTGAAAAGAAATATTGATCTACACCGAACTCTTCAACGAATTCTGAGATGTATTTTCTTGGTCATATGAAGAGATTCTAGGAATCGACCCTCGTATTGTCAAACATGGGATTAGAAATTATACGGATGCTAAACCTGTTCGACAACGTCTTAGAATTATCAACCCTCGGAAGGCCCCTTCTATTAAGGCAGAGGTGGAGAAGCTACTTAATGTTGGATTCATCTACCTAGTTCCTTTGACTGAATGGGTATCCAACCCTGTTCCTGTGGATAAGAAGCAAGGAACCATCCATGTATGTATGGACTTCCATGACCTGAAAAAGGCATGTCCTAAAGAAAACTTCTCGACACCTTTCATCAATCAGATACTCAACGAGTGTGCGAGAAGCAAAGTATTTTATTTTGTGAATGAATATTCAGGATATAACCAAATTCAAATCAATCCTGAGGATCAACACAAGAAGGAATTTAGTTTTCCTTGGGGTACTTTCGCATACTGGAAAATGATTTTCGGCCTTAAAAATGCTGAAGCAACCTTTCAATGTGCCATGACTTTCACTTTTCATGATATTAAGCACATAGTCGAAGATTACCTTGATGATCTTTCTACTCACTCTCGCAAGAGAGCGAATCGTGCTACTCACCTTCAACTTGTTTTTGAAAGATGTCGTTACTATAGAATCCGGTTGAATCCTCACAAGTGCATATTTTGAGTTAAGTCTGGTTGTCTTTTGGTTTTTTTAGTTTTTGAGACCAGGATCATGGTAGATCCTTTAAAGGTTGAGGAAATACTTCGATTGCCTCCCCCGCGCACAATTAGATGACTTCAGGGTTTATAGGGAAAATATAACTTTCTTCGTCGGTTTATAGTGAACTATTCCAATATCACTAAGGGTTTCATGCATCTCTTGAAGAAGGACACCCCTTTTATTTGGGATGAGCAAGACCAGGAGTCCTTCGATGCTTTGAATAAAGCCATGGTATCGGTGCCTCTGCTGAAGCCTCCTGACTATAGTAGAGATTACTTGCTTTATATTTTCGCATCTAAGGATATGATTGGTATGGTTCTGGTTCAGGAGGATGATGAGCTCCACGAGCACGTCATCTGCTATCTTAGTTGAAACTTAGTTGGTCTTGAAATTAACTATTCTCACGTTGAAAATCTAGCTTTGGATTCCGTGCACGGAGTCCAACGTTTGCATCATTATATATTGATTTGCAAGACTACTGTGATTTCCGATGTCAATCCATTTCAATACATCCTTACCAGGAGTATAATAGGGGGAAAATACAATAATTGGATTGTCATTTTAGAAGAGTTTGATCTCGATTTCTCTTCTGTGAAATCCAAGAAATCGCTAGTCTTCGCAGAGTTAATATCTGACCTTCCATGATTAGATGAGGATGTTATCCATGTTGATTTGTTTGCAAACAAACACATTTTTATTGTCTCATCGTTCGACCCCTAGTATGGAGACATTGTTCTCTATCTTCAAACCTTGAAGTTCCCTCAGCATCTCTTATGAGATGACCGATGACGTGTAAGGTACCAAGCTTAAAAAATTTATTATCATTGGTGAGACATTGTATCACCGAGGAATAGACAATATCTTATGTCATTGTTTAACTACGTAGAAGAAAATTTAGTCCTAAATGATTTCCACAGTGGGGCTTGTGGTGGTCATCTATCTGGGCTTGCGACAACCTAGAACATTTTGTGAGATGGTTATTTCTGGCCTACTATCTTTAAATATTGCATTGAAGTGGTTAAGAAGTGTCACCCCTGCCAAGTGTTCACTCGAAAAATGTGCTCGCATCCAGCCCCTCTTCACCCAGTCATTACCGTCGGTCCCTTCACCAAGTGCGGGGTGGACTTCATGGATTGCAACCCAACTTCGGTTGGGGATCATCAACACATTATCGTGGCCATCGACTAGTTTACTAAGTGGGTCGAGTCCATTCCTACAGTTAAATATGATGGGAAGACTACCAACTTCTTTGTATTCAATCAAATTATCGCCCGGTTCGGTATCCAGAGTTAGATTGTCACTGATCATGGCATTTAATTTTAGAACGAAATGATGGAAGAACTACAATCTAAGCTTGGGTTTAGACATGGTCATTCTTCTCCTTATTACCCCCAGGAAAATGGACAAGTAGAGGCCGTCAACAAGTCTCTCAAGACCATTTTGCAAAAAATTGTCAGTCAGAGCAAGTCCAACTAGCACATCATGCTATATCCCGCACTTTAGGCATACCGAACCTTGGTCAATACTACCATCGGTTTTTCCCCTTTCCAGTTAGTACACGGTGTGGATTCAATTTTACCTATTGAATGCAAAATCCATTCTCTTAAGTTGGTATTCACCCTCCTACTTGACACTTTTGATCTCAAGCGACGCCATGTACACCTAGAGAGTCTTGACGAGCAGCGTCGAGACGCCTCTACGGCTATCGAGGTGAACAAAAGATGTGTCAAGGTCCAGCATGATAAGTCTGGTTGTCCTCGATTGTATGTTGAGGGTGACTTGGTCCTATTGTATGATCAAGCCAAAGAAACACTCGGGGCAGGAAAGTTTAATCCCATGTGGCATGGTCCTTATGTTGTGCGACGTGTTTTAGAGAAAGGAGCCTATGAGTTAGAAGATTATGAAGGGAATAGGTTGGACAAACCCAGACATGGGCTCTTCTTGAAAATACACTATGCTTGAGCCCTAAGATTGGGCGGAACTCTTTGTATACTAATGCAATTTACTGTATATATATATATATATATACCTTTTTTTCCTTTCTTTTCATCTTCAGCTTGCTTATCAAGTTTTCCCTTTGTTGGCAGATGTCAATGGAGTCTTCGATTTACCTAGGATTCGCAGCCAGAGCCATTAGTCATACATAGAACTTAGCTTCCGCCGCTTGGGTGGTTTACTCACCCAAGGGTCTACTGGTGTCTTCAGGTGGCATATGCCTAGGGCAATCCACGAACAAGGTGGCCAAATATAGCATCATTATAGAACTTTTGCGTGATGCTATCTCACATGGTATTTTCTCTTTAGAGGTTCACCTGGATTCCCAGTTAGTAGTATGTCAGTTGAGCGACAGTTACCACGTGCGTGATCCTACTTTACTCCGACGATTCCTATGGGTATGTCTTTTAGAACGCCAGTTTGATTTTATTACATATTATCATATTCCCAGGAGTTCTAATCATGTATCTAATGATTATGCTAATTTTGTTTTAGATTGGCATTCGTCACATAATTAAAGAAAAGAAAACCATCTCATCATTGTACACATTGTAAAATATAAGTAAAGTCGAAGATCCATTTTTAATATATTTCAAAAAATATGGTGTTTATAGTACAAAATTAGGGATAATACCCTCAATACACATATACAACTGGTACTACAATATCCATAACATCTATGCCTGTGGCGCCGGATGTGTGTCATGGTAACAAACCACGGCGTTTTCGAGACGCCAAAAGAGTTGTACCCATGCCCTAGGTACACCAACCACATGTTGCTGCCTGGCTTCAGGAACATCCTCTAACTGAACCATAGGAATCCTCTAAGTCAAATGAGACAGGTTTCCCTACACGTTTTGTAGGACCCTCTCGGCTTCTCCTCCCACCACCTCATCTCCCTGGTTCCTTCGTCAATGTCGAGGAAACCCTTCCGTCCGCCGCAGACCCACATTTGTATTACACAAGTGTCCAGTCAATACTTAAGCACCATCCAAAAATATTTTTGTTCTATTATACAAAAATACAAAAAAATGAAATACGTAAAAACATTTGACATACTTATGTCTCTGTAGGTAGTCTCTGGTGGGAGTTTCATTTCCGGATCTCCTTGGAAGCCTATCTCTGCATAGGGATAGTCATCTAAGGTGATGACCTATCGCTGCCACCAGTAGAAAAAATCCTCATTGCAGGGTGTCAGCACCCTAACTCCCCCTTGTCGCCTCATTACCTCGGTCCACTATGCCGTGGCTGGATCGCGAGGTCCTCTTGGAAGAATATCAACTCTAGGTCCCAAACCTGGAACCCGCTTGAAAAAGAAACTGCATAGGATAAAGGAAAACCCAAAATTTCTCTTACTCCCTTGTTTGCACTCTGTCAACTAGATCTTCATATTTTCCACTAGTGAGGTACACCAGTGATATACTATGGGCATCATACACTGCACTGCATAGAACATGATCAGTCTCGAAGCTTGATGCAACGAGGTCGAACCGGTGATCCTGGTCAATACAAGGACAATAATCTTTAGGTTGAGATTGTTTATTACCTGGATAGGGAGTTGACTCCTGACTTTAGGAGTTCCTACTACACAATGGGCATTAATGTATTCCTCTATTTTCATTCCGCTCCCTGTTCCCTGTGATTTGAGGTTTACAACCTCTCCACGGCGTGATAGACCAGTCAAAAAGTAGATATCCTCTACTTCAATCTTCAATGGTTTCCCATCGAGGTTGAATCTTTCACTCTCAGGTTCCCAGTAACCCACAAGCATCTCGAGCAAACTCACCTGGGCCCTCATTCCTTTGAGTGCCCAAAACTTATATAAGCTACATCTCTTTAAGGCCATTTGGGCCCACAGATCTCGATCCACAATAGCATTGACCTCCTCATGCTCTCTTTCTCTCCATTCAAGAACCATCCTGCCAAGGACAAATAAAAAATAGAGTTAGAATCCTTAAAATTTGTTTTTTGTGTGCCTGTACATGGTCTACTTCACCTACATTCGCATATAGGGCTGGCTATACACACCCTACAGTTTTCACATGAGCATATAACCCATCGTATACGCGACATGATTGAAGACAACCCCCGTACATCGATTTTTACATTTTTCGCCCTCAATTACTAAAAATTTGGAACCTAATTTAAAATTTTAATCCACTGGAAATGAAGAGGAAGGGAAGTAGATTTACCTGATCTAGACGGTTGCTGATTTTGTTTCCTGATGCTCCCACAATCATTGTTTGAATCTTAGAGGTATTTTGGTCCAATTTGCACTATTTGGGTAAAAAATCAAAATGGTATAGTAATTTTTGGTTTTGTTACTATTTATAAACTATTTTTAACCATTTTTTATCGTTTTGATCCATTTTTCACCTAATGGACTAATACAAAGGTGAATTGAGTTGGTTTTTGCAGTTTTAAATAGGGATTCTTGCAGATTTCAACGTTATGTTGGTCATTCGTCAACACGGGCAGATATTTTCATTAACCAACATATAAGATAGGTATCCATTCCACAATGCATTTTCACATTATCCTATGGATGTCACTCTTTATGCCTTAGGTACGAACCCATTTGTTACGACACAGAGCCTTCCATCTGCTATAAGTCATGTCATTATCAAGTGGTAGAGACTTACTGAACATGGGTGCCCTAGTTATATCCCCTACTACATTTGGTGCCCATGCAGAGATTTTTTCATAGGACCAGGAGTCCTTCATAGCTAGTACATGACTTGATGTTGAGCCTCATTTCTCACTGATAAACATGTTGCCTTATACCCTTATGACTCCCAACCGAGTTTAATTTAAACTCTTTTCCAACTCGTCTTCAAAAAGAGAAAATATTTCCAAGTGATTTGTCCCTTTCACACTCGTTAAATTCGACTTGAAAGGTCGTGAGTCTTAGTTAAGCTCTTTTCCGACTCGTTATCAAAAAGTGAAAATATTTTTGAGTGAACATGTCTCTTTCACACTCGTAAACTGGATTTGAAAAGACGTCTATTTGGCACATGTTTATCCCTTTTTCACACCAAGTAGACTAAAAGAAATAAAAAAGGACATGTTTTGACGTTAATTTGTGATTTCATCTCATGTCTTTGCTTGCAGTATTGAGCCTATAGCCGGTTCTCTCTTTGCGTTATAAACCGTTTGCCTCAACAGTTTTTGCATCCTCAACCAAGCAGAGCCTTGTTTATATCCTTCAAAATTTGACACCCTATACCTAGGAGGGAACATTCCCCCGAGTGTCCATCTCCCACATGCATTTCCCTGCATTGAGCATAGGTATGTTCCATTACTTGAACTAGTTTTGATTACTTGCAACACTCGTTTCCTCCTCTGTATCATACCATTTAGTTGTCTATGAAAAAAAAAAAAAGACGAGCGGGAACGGAGTATTATCTCATATTGGTAGCAGTCGGGTCGCCTTTGAACATAGCAAAAAGTTATTAAGTCCATTCCTCATCATAATTTTGGGATTAGCATGGCCTTAGGAAGACGAGCTCGTTACATAGTCTTCTCTACCGACTAGTTACGCTTCCAGTCCCTATAGAGACTTTCATTGATGCCTCCTACATCTCATGGTTTCCTCATTGGTTCTATGTTGTCAAAGTCCTCCATTTGTCTCATGCTCTTGTTCAAAGGAAATCTATCAACCTGTGTCGGCCACTCCTCAGAAATCTTGACTTTGCATGTCGACCATACCCTCAGTTTGTCTCAGAATCACATGATACCGTATTCCTATTGTGCACCCTGGCCTTACTTTCATCATTGGTAGGTAACCTTGAACCCAACAGTCAACATTTCATCATTGGTCGTTGACTGGGTGGTTTCCCTTGTGTTCGACGACAAGACATTTATCCACACATTGGGATTCATGCAGTGTCTTGGATGCCATTAGCCTTATTGGTGGTTTCCTCTCCTTTTTCAGTAGTTTTCATCATTGGTTGCTATTCAGAGGGTCCTTTTCATGTACCGCTTGCACTTGGCACATGTGAAAACGCACAGGGTCATTGGTTCGTGAACATCTTCTTCGTCCAATTTCCATCAAATCATGAAGCTCCTTCTTTGTACCTCATGATGAATGATGAGAGATGCTTTAATGCTCTCCTTTCAGTGGTTCTCCTTCCTTCGAATTCAACTCATTTATTATGGAAATGGGACCAAGAGTCTTATGAGTATCTTGATGATTGCAGTCATCAGTGCCAGGCTCTCTCGCCATCGACATTTGGGAATACATCAATGTATCTTGATTGATGGATTCTTCAGGTGTTTGACACTGGCTCCTTTATTCACACTTGTAATAATGTACTCGGTGCCTTGATACCTACTTTCATTATCCATAGGATGTATCGCGTTTGTTAACGGTATACATCAATGTCCAATAATCAAACGATGTCTTGTTGTGTTAGACTTCAACTCCTTTATTCACATGATGTAGACTCGCACCTTTGGAAGATTGTGTAGAAGACTTAAAGACATCAGTACATGGCCGCAACTTTCCTGAGCTGTTGCTTCCTTCTCATTGGACCAGTACTTATATGACTTCAGTGATCATGGGAGACAAGATTGTACTCCATGGTATACAGATATCTTCAAATTGGTTTTGAGACTTGTTCTACTGGGCCTTGTTCATGACTATGACAGATATTGGCATGTAACCGCATTTGTATTTTCCTATTCATGGCCACAGACACTTGTTTGGTATATTTTCACATGGATCTGCAGTGTAATATTATTGGCATCCATGTATGCAAAGTCAGTGCAGAATGTAATGAGCAACTAGTTCGTCCAGCTCGTCCCTTACCACTCCACTTCTGGGTTGTTTATAATGTATTTCGACCATCACAGATTCTCCTCTAACCTCACACATTAGGGGGCATATATTATAGAAATATTTTCCTCTCCCTATGCAATCTTGCCCAGAAGGCCTTTTTCCATTTCCCCATGCAGATTTATCATCCATGTTTGTAATATCCAGAGCTAAAAAAAAATATTTTTCCACCTGTATGCATCTTGCACACTATACAACATGCGTATACGTAGGCTAGTCCACTACAGCCCATGTACATCGAGATTTGTGACAGAAAATGAAAATTAATGTCGGTTTTCCATGTTACGACATGAGATCTATGATCCTTGGCCTTACATATACTAGAAACGTTTCGAATCAGCCCTCAGTTCCATTTTTAAGGCTATAAATGGGCCAATATCGAGCTATGGAAAAGGAGAAAGAATTCAACTTTGAGAGCAAAGTTACTCTATAGGAATTATTTAATTCATATTGATTCTGCATCCATTTTTCCTTTAAGTCTAAACACGGTCTTCATCCCCCAAGATCTTCCCTTATTGATTGAGAACCTCATTGTTTCTCTCTTATGAGCTTGCCTTTGGTGGAGGATTGAAATGTTGGAGGCCTAGCTGGAAGGAACTTAGTTTCTCGGTTCGGAATTGTGCCGACACGAAAGTCTATAACATTTTCACTTCTGTTGATCATACATTAATAGAAATACTCTTTTCCCGTCCAATTTATATCTTACAAATATATTGAATTATTATTCCATGGGCGTATTTGTCATGTTTATTAATGGATTATGAAATTGAATGTGCTAACATTATATAATCTCACCATATGCTTTCTTTGTTGGGTTGTCGAGGACTAGTTTCAGGTGTATTTCTTTGGGTCAAGTGCTCAACGATAGACTTCATTGAATGTATGGATGAGGTAGGTCTTTTATCTTTTATTGCTATCATATTTGTTTTCATATCATACTTGAGAAGAGAGTTGATTTCTGCAGTCATTTCCATCTGTTGTGATTTACCCTATCCATAGAGAGATTTTCCTCGTAACAATTAGTTTCCTTTACCAAATGCATGGGGTTTCTATGTCACTTGTTGACTCTGCATACATTCTACCTTCGATGTATTATTCCTTTCACTCTAGCTTGTTCTCTCATTGGGAGCCTGAGCATAATATTGTTTAAAGTTTTTTTCCTTATTCTGTTTGATAGTCCCCATTCTATACTATGTCGAGGGAGGTGGTTTATAAAAAACCCACTGTCCTGCACACATTTCCTTTAATCATTCGTTGTTATTATCAAAACCTTACCCTGAGTTTTGGTTTGGAAACACTACTGAGTAATTCTGGTAATGGTTGCATGCATCTTGGTATTATTTTATTCATTGTTTTATTCTTCTATTAAGATGGATTCATTGTGGATGCTTGACTAATGATGGCCCTTTGTTGTTTTTTGAGGGTACCCATTAGAAAGGAAAGTTTTCTCTGGTTGGTCGAGATGTTCCTCTACAGGAAATCCATCTTAGTTTCATGTTTCTCCTAGTAATATTTGCATACCCTAACTCTTCGTCATTATCTTATGCAAGTTTTGGTTTCCTTTGATGATGTTTTGTGGGTTAATGTAGGTATTGTTCGACCATAATGACAGGGTTTTTACACTAATTCCCCATTTGAAAATCTTGTAAGTACTATTTATTTTTAATGTCTCTTTTTTTTAGTGATATAATGTTTAATTTGGGGCTATACTAACTTCGGTTTTTGCGAACCATGTTGACAGGTATTAGCTTTGTCATCTCGTCCAGGGTACTCAACATTCAAGAGGTAATTCGGTTTCCATTAAGGACCCTAGCTATGGGTGAGGATTCGGTACTATTGTTTGGCTTTGAAGTTAGTTAAGAGGTTACCTAGCATAGGTTTATCAAACCCATTTTGGTCTGTATGTAATTTTCTCTGCATTCTAGAAGGTGCATGTGTGTGAGGGTTCTGTATTTTATGTTGGAGTTTAATTTATGACATAGCCATTTCTCATGTATATTGAAAAGGGATTTTAGTCCCGTAACTCACAGAGTCGGTTCGATACAGTTGTATTTCTATTAACTAATTTCATAAAGGAAATTCCCTATTTCTTTTTAGTTATATTGTGAGTGGTTTCGGCCTCTACTTGTCATGCTCATTGTTCTCTTTTCGTTTAAATAGGGTTACATAAGTACCCGATTGTTTCTATTCTTTAAACTTATCATTATGCTTTTCAATGATCAATATTCTTAACCCTTTGTTTATGTTCAAGGTTTTAATCATGGAAATGGCATTATCATTTTAGTATTTTAGCCTATTGATTGAATATATAAATTCTGCTCTATATATCTTAGAGTTTCTTTACGAAGATAGATTTATTGTCTTTGCATATAGCATGTAGGTTGTACGTATAGATTCCTCTTTGTACTTATCTTAATTTTTTCTTCACGGACATAGCTTTATTGTCTTTGCATATAACCTATAGGTTGTAAATATAATTGCCCCCCTATTCTGCAATTATCTTTAACTTTCTGTATTGGTTATGGATAAAATTGTTTGCCTCATATTCCATGATTATTTTTAACTTTTTGTATTGGTTATGGATAAAACCGTTCATTTTCCTCCTGTTCTACGATTCTATTTAACCTTCTGTATTGGTTATGGATAAAATAATTTTCTTGTAAAAATTGTATAATATAATGATATTATGAAAACAATGATATTTTGTCCATAAACTTCCAATTGGACGATGATTAAATCCGAACAAAATATACATAAGTTGCATCTCTATACTAATTTAATTATCCATAGAGTACGAAAGGAACAATATTTAAATCCATAAGAATGGAAGAAAAATATGTAAGAAAAAACTTGTAACTGAGATTTCCTTAGGGGAAAACACACATCAAGTGGGTTGTTCCTCCCAACCTTAGATCAGAGCTGCCTCATATGCCCACTCTGTCGCCCCTGAGCTAAATCCTGATTCAAAACCAACCAAGTGACTTGTTGCAGTGCATAGGGTTCCAAGCTTTATGTGAAGATTTCTGTGTCATTTCAATATTTCTCAGAATTCTCAT
>SNQJ01S0244363.1:0-13264 GCA_010110895.2 Picea sitchensis
TCAAGATGCACTACGTGCTCCAAGGGTGCCACTCCCCTCTTTCCATTTTTCTTGCGTGACGTGCCCTTCAGGATGCACCACGTGCTACAAGGGTGTCACTCGCCACTTTTCATTTTTCTTGCACGACGCTCCCTTCAGGATGCACCATGTGCTCCAAGGGTGTCACTCACCTCTTAACTGAATGAGTAGACATCAAAAACCCCTGGAGTCAATACTCTGCCAGGTGAACTTGTGGGAGACTAAGGGCCTCTAAGGAATAAGGCCCCCGCCTTATTGTGCGCCCCTTAGAATCATTGTGAGTGACTGTCGCAGTCTTACCTCATGGCATCATGGGTCCTCTCAAACTAGGTAAATGTTAACACATCTCCACACAACATCTCTAAATGTGGGATTGTTGTTGTCCACACATCTCCCTCAACATCTCTGGTAGTCATGCGTGACCCCTTTACTCCACATGTGAGTCTGGTCGGCAAGCTATCGTTAGTCTGCATCATCGACAAATCATGTCAGAACATATCCATATCATATCATCTAATCAGATGCACTAATATCACAGTAAAACAATCAAACCCCAATGGTACACTACCTGACTCGATCCGGAGTCCAAGGGGTTCCATCGATGCCTTTGCATCCTCGAGGTCTAAAATCTTGCACGCTCAATAAAATCGAGTCAATAGCACTTGTCTATGTCGAGGTGGTAAAACAACATGTCATCATCCCATAATGCCTCATAATCAAAATCAAAATTTTTAATAGCATAATAATCTGGATCACTTGCGAGAAAGTGTCCTCAAAGAACAAGTTCTCTCAGTGCGCTAGAGCAGGATGTTACAGAACAACAAATTATAGACATCATCAAAATACTTAATATTATGAAATACCTTACGATAACCACACTAAAGTTGCATCAAACGTAATAACATTTCATAAGATAGAAGTAAAAACATAACAGGGTAAGCGTAACATAGGTATAAATTCGAGTAGTGAACAACCCCTCCATATATGTCTTCCAAAATCATATGTCCATAATGTGTCTCAGACAAATATGTATGGCACTGTTAGGAGTGACCAATATTTAAACTAGTTCACGATTCATATACTCTTATCATACAAGATAGAGTTGAATCCACAAAAATAGATAGTATTACAAAAATAGTGAAACTAGAAACCACTCATGTATGAGTTGGTTTGTCAAAAATAAACCAAAGTTTTATGATCATAAAAGACATAAACTACTGAATAATAGAGCATATGATCTAAGGTGTTTTGTCCATGCAATAAGAATCATAATCATCGATTTCCTGTGGATAGAAAAACAAATTTGATATTCATAAAACAATGCTAACTGTTATTCAAAAACAGACTGGCTACAAAATCATAGATTTTGTATCCAGTCTTATTATTAGAAGAATAAATCAAAATTAAATCTCCCTATTTTTATTTTTCATAACAGAATGGAATAAAATCGAACAAAATCATTTTTACCATTAGAAATTACCAAACGAAGGATCATATAGTTCTGAATTTATGATGGCTTTGAAACTGGATGTATTTTTTATGATTACATTACGAGATCTCTTGATTATTTTATTTTCCCTTTCTGTGTATGCTTTCAAGTTTTGGTTCTCTCGTTCCAATAGAGAATTTCGAGAAGCTAGACGTTTTACTTGCGCGTGTAAGAGTGGAGTATCCCTATAATAGCACTCTATCCAATCTAAGAAACTGTCACATTGCACTGGTGTAATGGCACACCAATGTGGAATACAATCGTCAAAGGGTATCTCATGTTTCTTTGTGGCTTGTTCCAAATCATTACCAATGCCTGCAAAACTCTCCTTGCCTTTGAGACATGGGGGTAATTTAGACACGAAGTCATACTATTCAAACTGAGTAATAGCCTCGTTCCCGGGACATTGGTTGTCTGGATCTTCCTAAGCCAAGAGATCATTTACCTCTTGATCTGAACATTGATCATTGACCTCTATTGTAGAGATTAAGCTCAAATGATCTCTTTTTTTATTCCTTAGACTCCTAGAAATAAATTGACCATACCTCTTATTCCTAAAATTCAAATCAGAGTTGTGTTGTTTCTTACCCTTGCGAATTTTCTTTGCAATAATATTATCATTCTTTTTCAGATTAGGTTCATTCATAGGCACAAGGGAAACTTTTCCTTTTAATTCTCCAAGTACTTGTTTCAAATATTTTTTGGGCAAAAACCTACATGGTAATTTATTAACCACAGGGGTTTCCACAACAATATACGTTGGTTCCTTAATTTAGGAGCCATCGGGTGAATTGAAAACCTGGCTTTTAGTCACTGGTCTATCAAAAATGGGGTTTACAATTAAAGATGGGTTGACTGTATTGTTGACCCGGGTGAATCCATTTCGGCTCAGGAAACTCTCCCAATTGTCACTGATTTTCGATAGGTGAGAAATCAACAGGATTTTAATGAGTTTGTGATGAAAAAGACTCGACAGAGAGTTCATGCTCTGTCACTTATATCATTTAGACATTTTTTAAAGGCTCATTAACAGGTAGAACAACATGTTCAATTCAAACCCTATGAATAACATAAGCAACCGAACGTGGTATAGAAAAACCAACCCATACTGGCCTTCACATGTGATAAACGGTTTCAAAATTAAAATTAGGTTGTGCCATCTAGGTTTCAGAAAAGCAATGGGAGTACCTTTTCAACAACAAGTGGATTTGCGGGAAACCATGAACAAGCTCCATTGAACATCCTCCATTTTAGCATTCTTAAACCACTTTTCACTTTTCAATGGGAGTCCTGTTGCCCGGCTTATGAAATCTTCTGTTATTTCCAACTACACATCCTCGACCTTGGCCCTAAAAATCTCAAAATTATATGCAAAGGCATGTGCATCCAAGAGGTTGTAGCCTTCAAATTTCCTAAGGAAGACATCCCACCCGTGAGCCTTCGGGTCATCTATTGCATCATCATGGGAAATAAGGGCTTGGAAACCATTCGAATCGATTCGAACCATAGGTTCCATTGCCATAGTGAAATAGATACAATGGATATCACAGAAGGTAGGTTTCGACTTCCAAAAGACGAGCAACAGAGAGAGGTTTGTGCGGAATGTAATGGCATGAAAACTCCAAAGTTTGGTGACTGTCATAACTTGGAAAAATGAGTTGGTGAAAATGAAAAACTAGAGGGCTCATAGAACTATGAGCCATTACCCACGATGAATACCAAACCCTACAATAGTACCAAACCCCAAATCACATATTGAATGATCTCATAAATGCTCAGGACAACAAGGTGGATTGCAATCATGGGTACAACATGCCTGTACCAAGCGACATGACTGTTGATATGACTTTTGAGATCATGAGACCCATATCAAATGTTAAACCATTGTTTTGTTCATTCAGGCATTTCAAAAATTAAAACCAACGATCAACCATACAGCAAATTAAGTCACGATACCCATAATACATAAAAATCATGATAGTGAATCAATCAATAAGTTCATAAAACTTGAATTTGATTATGAAAGGTGGTGGCAGCTACAAAAAGATATAATTTTTTGTGGTGACTTCGATTATGATAAAAATCGAAAAAACATTGTGGATGCCAACACGCCACTAAACAATATTGGTGTATGATCTCTTTAATAGTTAGATATGATTGTGCCACTAAACAATGTTGATGTATGATCACTTTAATATTTAGATTCTATTGTGCCACTAAATTATGTTGATGTATGATCATTTTAATTTTAGATTCTATTGTGCCACTAAACTATGTTGATGTATGATCGTTTTAATATTAGATTCTATTGCACCACTAAACAATGTTGATGTATGATCTCTTTAATATTTAGATTCTATTGCGCCACTAAACTATGTTGATGTATGATCGTTTTAATATTTAGATTCTATTGTGCCACTAAAAAATGTTGATGTATGATTGCTTTAATAATTAGATTCGATTGCGCCACTAAACTATGTTGATGTATGATCATTTTAATATTTAGATTCTATTGCGCCACTAAACTATGTTGATGTATTATCTTTTTAAGATTTAGATTCTATTGCACCACTAAACAATGTTGATGTATGATTGTTTTAATATTTAGATTCTATTGTGCCATTAAACAATGTTGATGTATGATCGTTTTAATAATTAGATTCTATTGCGCCACCAAACAATGTTGATGTATGATCGTTTTAATATTTAGATTCTATTGCGCCACTAAACAATGTTGATGTATGATCGTTTTAATATTAGATTCTCTTGCGCCATTAAAATATTATCGAATTTGATTGGTTTAGTAATTATATTTCTCTTGCACCATGATTAACTGATAAGTGAGATTGATTGTTGATCTATTTGGATTTCGACTTGATTGTTTTAGTGGGATTTAGACATCTCCTTATTCCTCAGAACAGTTGCGAGCCTTGAGACCTTAAGTGGTCAAAATCAATCGGATCAATCCTAGGCTTGAGCGTTGCTTATGTCTCTTGGAGGTCCTAACCTTCCACGGTAGGTTGGGTGGGTAGTTTCTTTATGTTATATTTATGTGATGAGTTGTTCGAATAAAAGTATTGATGTTCCTAGTAGGTCGTGATGAGTTGGTCTTGCGTCACCAATTATGATACTTGATGATTATGTGTTGTTATCTAAATGTGATTATGTGTTAAATATGTGTCGCTACTAATTATGTTGATGCATTGACTATGTGTCGCTAATAATTATGTTGATGCGTTGGTTGTGTCATTATTTATTATGACAACGAGTCACTTGTAATGATTCTAATTATGATGTCGTTGATTATGCGTTGCTATGAATTATGTGTTGACGTTAATTTCCCAATGCCTTTAAAAAATAAAAAATAAATAAAAATTACCTTTCTTTATTCGCTTTTCCTAGTCGTAATGGAGGGGTTATTACAATGTTAGTATCTTTACAAGTTTTCAAGTCATTAAAGAATGAGATAAACAAAATAAGTCAAAGGCGTAACTTATCTTGGATCCCGATGAATATCGGATTGTCTTTGTTTTCTTTTGCGAAGTAGTCGATCCATGATTCAGGAGGAGGAGTGGGTTTGTAACCATGTAATGGGTTCCCTCGCAAAGAAAAAGGTACTCATCATCAATTTATTTCCATGTGTAGATTATTCACTTGTGAAATTAAAAAAATAAAAACAGACATTTAATAAATTTATGCTGCTTCGCCATTCCTATACATGTCCTCTAAATTATTTAGAATATAAAATACAAAGAAGAGATATAAAGGAAAATTACAGAATCTAATCAATGAGAAGAAAATTTGCAAAGAAAATAATTAAAAGGGAAGTAGTGACACCAAGTTTATTCTATCTCTTATACAGGATAAAACAATAAAAGATTATCAGTGAAATAGTCTATATTACAGAACAATCATCAAAATAATTACTTAGAACAATCCTGTATTTTGTCTTTTCCCCTTTGCATGCTGGCAAATTCTACATTTGTTGACAAACTTCTTGACATTTGTCCTCATTCCTGGCCAATAATACAAATTGTTCAGTTGCGCAAATGTCTTATCATGGCCAAAATGTCCAACCAATCCCCCACTATGTTTTCCCTTTAGAAGATTCTCTCTCATATAAATCTTTGAGATACACAATTGATTTCCTTTGAATAATAATCCATCCTGGATTAAGTATTCAATCCATTGGCTTTTGTCTCTCAGAACAGGATTCTCACATGCTTCATAAGCATCCTTGAAATCTGAATCATCTCTCTACATATCCTTAAGGTTATCAAAACCTAAGGTCTTCACACGAAACTCCTGCAGAATCAAACATTTCCTGCGCAATGCATCAACAACCTTGTTAGAAGTTCCAGAAATGTTCTTTATAACAAAAGTAAAGTTCTGCATAAATTCAACCCATTTTGCATGTTTCTAGTTTAATTTCTCTTGTCTTGTTACAAATTGTAAAGCATGGTTCTCACTGTACAAAACAAACTCTTTCATAACCATGTAGTGCCTCTATTTCTTCAGTGCTTGTATAACTACATAAAACTCTGTATTATACGTAGAATAATTTATCTTGGCATCATTGAGCTTCTCACTGAAGTATGCAACTGGTCTATTGTCTTGACTTAAGACTGCTCCAATCACATATCCACTTTCATCACATCTCACCTGAAATGTTCTACTGAAGTCTATAAAAACCAAAACTGGTTGTTCAGTTATCTTTTCTTTGAACTTCTTAAAACTTTTCTCCACTTCCTCTATCCAATGAAAATATTTATATCTTTTCTTGACTGTATCCATCATTAGTGCAGAAATTCCACTAAAATTTATGATGAACTTCCTGTAAAAAATGGCTAGTCCATGGAAGCTTCTGACTTCAAAGATATTCCTCGGTGATGGCCATTCTTTGATCACTTTTACCTTCTGAGGATCCATATTCAACTCATTCGAAGAGATCACGAACCCCAAATAAATGAGTTTTTTCTTCATGAAAGATGTCTTCTTTAGATTTATCAACAACTTCTCTTGTTGCAACCTCCTCATCACTAGAGTTAGGTGTCTCAAATGTTCTCGCTCGGTCTTACTGAATATCAGTATATCATCAAGATACACAATTACAAACTTCCAAATGAAATCTTTCAAGACTTTGTTCATCAATCTCATGAAATTACTTGGTGCATTCGTCAAACCAAACAGCGTGACAAGCCATTCATACAACCCTTCATTCGTCTTGAATGTTGTCTTCCATTCATCACCTTCCCTCATTCTAATCTGATGATATCCGCTTTTCAAATCAATTTTTGAAAAAACACTTTTCTCCACTCAAGCAATCCATCAAGTCATCCATCCTCGATAAAGGAAATCTATACCTAATGGTGATTTTGTTTATAGCCCTCGAGTCTGTACACATTCTCCATCCACCATCCTTCTTTGTACTTAAAACTGTTGGTACAACACATGAACTCAAGTTTTCTCTGATCAACCCCTTGTCCATCAAATCATGGACTTGCTTCTTGACTTCTTCATTCTATTGCGGCGTCAATATGTATGCTTCATTGTTTGGTAAACTCGCTCCTATTATAAGGTCAATATGATGACTTATACTTCTGATGGATGGAAATGAACAAGGTAAATCTTCCACAACTATATCAACAAATTTCTCCATCATTTCCCAAATTTACTTAGGTAGATCATCTATTGAAGTACTCGTCAAGATGACTCTAGGTTTTCTCACCACAACAAACTGCATTTCTTCTTATTTCTTGACTTCATACAGAAGTTCCTTCCCACTCATGAGAAGTATAGTGTTTCTTTCTTCTTCTTTCACCTTCTTGTTTTCAATTGGCAGCAACATATGCGTCCTACCATTCTTTTCCAAGGTGTATGTGTTCTTTCTTCCATCATGAACAACATTCCTGTCATATTTCCACGATATCCCCAACAAAAGATGACAGACATCCATGGGAATAACATCACATAATATCTCATCTCTGTAACCCCCTATCTTAAATTCAACTAAACATTGTTTAGTGATTGTTACTTGATTTCCTTTTTGAAACCACGAAACCTTGTATGGGATCGGATGTGAAACTGTCTCCAAATCCATCTTTCCCACCATTTCTGTGGTACTAGATTATTTGTACTTCCACTTTCCACAATCACCTTGCATACCCTATCCTTGGTCTTCCAAGCAGTTCTAAACAAACTGTTCCTTTGGACTGGATTCTCTGTATCCTTCTTTGGCTTCAAGAGAACTTTCCTCATCATTAAGGATCTTCCACCTTTTTAATCTTTTGCCTCAACATTTCGCCTTTGCACTTCTGAAATGTGAGCTTCAAATCCTCCATCTCTTTTTCTATCGGGACATTCAAAATACTTGTGTCCTATCTTTCCAGAGACAAAACACTTTATTTCACCACCTCTACCTCTTCCTCTTCCTCTGGCTCGAGGAAAAATGTTCCTATCGGCATATTTTCCTCCTTGTGAGGTTCCTCTTCTTTCTAGGTGGTTATGAGGTTTCTTTTCTTCATATTTCATCTTATGTACTTTGTCTTGGGCAATTTATTTGCCTCTACTCTGACTTCTACCTTTGCCCCTTTGACATTTCTTTCGGGCCAATTTCTCTTCAGCCTTTGAAGCAATTTGATAAGCATCTTCCACATTTCTAATTGTCACCATGTTCATCTCATCTTGAATTTAATATCTCAATCTATTCATGTATCTGGAAAAAATTTCATCATCACTCTCATGATGACTTGCCCCAATGTTGAGTCTGTAAAACTCCTCAGTGTATTGCTTCACTGTCATCTCGTTCTGTCTCAAATTATTCATTCTTCGAAATACATTAATTTGGTAATATCTAGGTATAAACTTGGCTTTCATATTTGCTACCATCCTATCCTTGCTTTTGATTCTTTTCTTTCCTTTTCTACGCCTCTTAGCCTGCAATTCATCCCACCACAGTGTTGCATTCCCTTTAAGTCTAGTGACAACATGTTTTAATTTCTTATCTTCTTCGATATCCTCATAGTCGAAGTATTTATCCATAGCTATAAACCAATCTAGAAGCTCCTCAACGTCTAAGTTGCCTTCATACATCGGGATGTCCATTTTTTATCTCGCCCCTATTCTTGCAAAAACTTTGAATAGACGCTCCTCTGCAGCATATTCGGCTACAACTTCTTCTTTGGCTCCAGCCTCATTTTCTCTTTCAGCCTCATTGACATCTCCAGTATCACTTGTTTGTCTCTTTGTTGTCTCCATAGCATTCAATCAAGCACAAAGTTTTGTCATTTCCCTTTCCACGGCTGGATCAGGCATAGGTCTCTCTTGACATCTTCTTGGCAGCATTGTTTCAATCTTTCCGTGCAGATTCAAATCACAACTTGTCTTCTGTCTTCTCTTCTTTACATAAAACAATGATTTTAAGCTAGTCTATGATACCACCTGACGCAACACCCCTACCTCAGCAGGTTCTGCATGACCTCCTGGTGTTTGGATCATTCAATTTCCCTCAGCCAAAATGGCTCCTTGATTCCCAGCTGGAATCTCTAACACATATAACCATAGGTCCTTTTTTAGAAGCCATGCCCACATGAACAAGTTCTAGGTGTCAACCTCCACTCCATGTGACCAACTGATGTGACCACGACCTTCACCCAAAAAGGTGTTTCAGGTTTCACGACTCCGTGATTTTTGATGTGAGTTCCTTTGATTCCCTCAATCCCTGAAAGCCCAAAATGGGCTAATGGATCCTCGGCTCCTCCCTTATGCTTCGACCATGTGACCTCATTCATGCCCTAGGGTCCACCTTCGAGCACATCGGGATTTCGCAACTCGTGAGTTCACAATGCGACTCTTATCCTTTCTCCCGAAGTCCGAACTCGCAACTTATTCTCCTCAGATCGATGGCCCTGAGCTTCCCACAATATCACGGTCCAGAATGTATATGAATTTCACGTATCGGGATTTCGCAACTCAAGACCTCCAATTCACGACCTTCTCCACACTCTGACTCCCGAAATGATGAAATCCGAAATCACAAGATCAACGACTCTCGTTGATCCAAATCTAACGACGGTTATTCCTCCTAAGATTATGAGTGTTGAAAGACACTCATCCTTAACTCCTTCGCTGATCCAGTGGATCTAACGGTCCACGACGAATCAGTAGTTCTCCTTCTGAGAATTTCAACCATCCGTTCGAGTTCTCGATACTACTGGCCAAATAACTCGGTGTCTCCTTCTGAGCTTGACTTCTTCGAGGTGACTTCATCCCTCATATTCCCTTCGAGCTCTTTGAATTCTCTATCCCTCCTGAGTTTGGTTCTTGCTGCAAATTCAAGGATTCTATGGAATTCTTCCCGCACTCATTGCGGCCTCCACGATAATATTTGATTATCTGAGCTCTCCAACTCTATGCACTCCTTGAGACAGAAATCCTTCCACCACTCACTTGCTTGGAAAAGTCTAAGACTTCAACCCACCTGCGCACACCTTACACGACTTTGTGCTATACTTGCATTTTTGTTTGTATGAGAACAACGGTATCTCTCCTGAGCGTTTATGAGGTCAGACTCAGAACTTGTTGATGCACTCCTTGTGGACTTTCACTGCACTCCTTGCAAGAATTATCAGGATGAGAAACAATTGAAACTCATACTCTCTTTCTCACAAACTTCATACATTCACATGAAATTGTATACATACACACAACATTGAAACAAATGCATAACTTCGCATATAAGAAAACGGTAAACATACCATTCAATAGATGCAAACAATATTCATCACAACACCATGAAATTGAGTCAAAGAATTCTTATATTAACTCAAGTGCTTCTATACATGGGTTGAATAGAAACAACTATCTACTTATACAATCTTCTACAATCTATTTTCTTCTCTAGTCTCATATTCTTCTTCCTCTACAGCTCTTACAATTGAGAATAATGATACATTACAATACATATGAGGGAGATTTCTATAGTTTTCCCTCCTACAACCTCTAGCTATCTAATCGAATTAAAGTCTACATCTGCTTTACATTTATTACATTAAATGCCTCCAACAAACAGATGAGAGAAAATGCTCAAGATTTGCATTACAATCTCCAAACCATAAAAGAAAAAATATCTTCCTAGATATTACATTAATGGTTTATCTTTTCAAATTCAAAACGTCTTCAAAATACATGCCAGTGCGTCTCCAACTATCCTCCACTTTGTTGGCTTGCGATGCTCCTGCATCAAATTAGGAGTCTTCTTCTAGTTAGAATAGTGGTAGCTAGACTCTAGATACCATCCTATGTGTACAACTATTCTCTCATATTTTATTTCTTTCTTATTTAAAATTCCCTTTTATTAATTTTATGCACACATGTGCATTTTATCACATCTTTAGATTTTCTCACTATTTTGTTTCTTAAATTGATTTATCTCATTTCTTTTAATTTAATTAAAATTTTAATTTAGTCCCCTAACTAAAACTTAGACTTTGGTTTAGTATTTGAATTAGTTTTTGACTTTTATTGGGATTTACAATTAATAGAATCACTCCTTAATTAATTATTTTAATCTGACAAGGTCTAATCAATTCAATGTTTTCTAGGCCACCTAGATTTATCGACTCAAGTTTTTTTTTTTTAATTACGCGACGTACCCTTCAAGACCCACTTTCGTGCTCCAAGGGTGCCACTTGCCTTTGAGTTTTTTTTGGTAGTTTTTCCAACCCTTGGAGTTGACAATCCACTCCGTTAACCTTGCGAGAGACTAAGGGATTCTAAGGAATAAGGACTCTTCCTTATTGCACGCCCCTTAGAAATATTCGTGAGAGACTGTTTCAGTTCTCCCTCACGACATCATGGACCTCTCGAACTAGGTAATCGTTAACCTACAATTTACAGCCATGGCGGGAGAGCTATTAGGATGTGATAGGGACACTGCGACACCTCTCCCTCAATATCTGGTTTCTGTGCATGGCCCCTTTACTCCTTATGTGAGTCATATTAGTAAGCATCGTCAGTCTACATCCATTGACAAAATAATGTCACTGATCCATATACATAATCAAACTAAATCAGTCATATGACACATATGCGTAAAATTAAATACTCAAACAAAACTCAATCCACTCTCTGCCTCAATTTGGAATCTAAGGAGATCCATCGATGCCATCAACATTCATAATTTGTCGTGTTTCATGAAAACTCACGTAAACTCATCAATAAATTCTATCAATACATATATATCAAAAATAATAAGTCACACCATATCATCATCATCATGTATAATCCATAATCAAAACAAAATCCACATGTACCATAACCGGATCACTTGAATGCAAGTGTCCTCAAAAAGTAATTTGATAACATGTGCTCAGTAGAGCCGGATGTTACACATTAGGAAGACATATCCAACTCTATTATAAGGATGACCAAGAAATAATAAGAATTTAACATTGAGGATGGTGTTAAGTCCACGGGGGGAGTATGTAATACCCCTCAAATAAATTATTTGGCATGTTAATAATTTTCTAAGAGGAAAATTCGAAATTAGAATTTGTAGAAAAAGTAGTTGTTATTAATTTAATTATTGTGCAAGATAGTGACTTGAAAAGTGTCCTTAATTACTAGACAGATGTAAGAGACAAAATTTTTATTAAATTAATAAAGGGGGACATAAGAAACAACCAAGTTAAAAGATATTATTATGAATCCATGAGTGGGGAACAAATTGAAGTTAACCCTGGGCATGAAAGGACATGCATCAGAGGTCAATTTTGATGATTGACACACCCTAAAAATCAGGGATTTCCAAAGCTGGGAAAGTTCTCAAGGATGGAAAGAGATTGGAAAAGACTAAGACCTAGGAAAAATGATATATACAAATTTGTGAAGAGGCAGGACACTTCTTAGTATGTGGAAGAGAAGGATTTCACTCGTAAATGGTTTTTAGTGATTAAGAAGAGAACAAGAAGAAGTTGTTGTGTGAGCACTGAGGTGTTAGGAAATTGTTGAAGACACAAAGGTTATGTTGAAACATGAGGCTCAATATCACCCTTATGCATTCATGATTAGGCATGTGGGTGATTGGATTAAGTCAATTGGTTGATCCATTATAAGGTTGGGTGGAACTTGGCTAGTCCTTCTATTTTCCGAGGTTTGTTTTTTCCTTTTAAGGAAAACCCTAATGTTGTTAGTGAAATTATGAAGTGTTATTTCCATATGATGACTAATATAGTTTATATAGTGTCTTCCTTTAAGTAATCTAGAATGAATAATATCAAAAAAAAGGTAATTATGTTGATTCAGTAATAGTAATAGTATATATATATATATATATATATATATATATATATATATATGTTGATATAGATCTAATTATGTCTAACCATTTATACAAAAAATTTAGAAAAAATTCATAATGTTACCTGCAGAAAAATTCTTTGATTTATCTATTTTTCAACTTTAGATGCTTTCATGATAAACGCAGTACATAAGACACATTGTATTACCAATGAATTTACAAAAATCCAAAGTCCAAAGTTGAAGCATTTAAAGGAACCCGAGTACCTTTTCCATTTCGTTTCTTCTTGAGTCTGATAGAGATAATGCTTATAGTTGTTGTAATCGTGAGTTTCTAGGTTAACTATTACTGTTGTAATAGTTAGTTTCAACTATGACTATTGTAACTGTGAGTTTTTAGGTTTACTATTTTTAGCTAATCAGATCCACTTGAGTGAGTGATCTGCATGCTATATATGT
>SNQJ01S0244364.1:2583-13295 GCA_010110895.2 Picea sitchensis
ATATGTGACTGATGTTGAATGTGCCATTGTTTATTTCCTTGCATTATTGTGATCATCATTGAGTGCCTTGTAAAGATTTTAAAAGAAGCATAATTGTTTAAGAACGGTAACAACTAATTCACCCCTCCTCTTAGTTGTCCAACATGTTCGTCACTTGTTGGAAATCCATTGGCTCTCTTGCCCTTACCAAGTCACACAATACTCTAAAAGATTTTAATGGTACAACGTTTAAACCTTATGGTGTTCTTCCTTCGTTTTCTATTACATTAGAAGGTAAAGTGGTTAATGTTGAGGTCGATTTATTTGATGCACCTCTCGATTACAACCTTCTACTTGGTCGTAGTTGGATTGATTCTATGCGTGCAATTGTTTCTACTCTTTTCCGTGTGTTACGTTTTCCACACCAAGGAAAATTTGTTATTGTCAATCAACTTGACTTCTTTAATTTCAATTCACGTATTAGTAACATACCTTTCATTGTGAAAACACCTCTCGGTTATGAGAATGCCAGTGTGGGTCTTCATAAGGATTCATTGTTAATGGGTACATTTCCCATTCCACCACCTAATATTCCTCTTCCTTTTGTCGCTTTGATTAAAACGATATCAACCATTGTTGGTGAAACCCCTGAGTCTTATGACCCTTGGATAATACCTATCTCTGATGATTGTCTTCATTATGGAGCCCAGTAGAACTGGCTCATCAAACTATTCAATCGAAAACCTCTTCTCCTCACTCTCTCTTAGATACATCTCTAGATCTGTTTCACGTAGTGTTTCACACTAATAATATGATCATGAAAATCATGTCTATGGAATATACCCCATGGGACGATGGGCATCATCGTTCTATTCTCTTCCCGGAACCCAAGACCATATAGAGTTATCAACAGATTTCAAATTTGTCTTCTGTTGTTACTATTTCCTATGTTCCTGAACCAACACATGATGTTTTGTATGAAAGGAACTTGTGTAACATTTCACCTACCATCCCTCTTGATATTTCAATTAAACCCGAAGTCGTGGAAAATGCTCACATCGGTGACTCATGTTTTGTTGATGAGGTTCATATTTACAAAGCTCGTTTCCAAGAATTATGTGACGTTTTTGCTTGGAGTTACGAAGAAATGCCTAGAATTGATCCAGATATTGTTGTACATGAGATTAATACTTACCTTGACACTAAACTCGTTCGACGGAGACTTCACCCAGTACACCCACACAAAGCTGTTGCTATTAAGCTCTAAGTTGAAAAACTTCTTAAAGATGGTTTTGTCTATCCAGTGGCTTTGACTGATTGGGTGTCCAATATTGTTCCAGTTATGAAGAAACAAGGCATGATCTGTGTTTGTGTAGATTATAGGGATATCAACAAAGCTTGTCCCGAAGACAATTATCCAACCCCTTTCATTGACTAGATTGTTGACGACTGTACCGGGAGTGAAATCTTCTCCTTGATGGACGGTTTCTCCGGCTATAATCAAATCAATATTTTACTTGCAAATCAACATAAGACTGTTTTTATTTTCCCTTGGGGAACCTTTGCATATCAGAAACTACCTTTTGGTCTCAAAAATGTTGGTGCGACTTTTCAATGCGCTATGTCTTATGCTTTTCATAACATTAAGAACATTGTACAATCTTACCTAGACGATTTACAGACGCATTCTATGTGTCGTCAAGATCAGTCGTCACATTTACGGGCCATTTTCCTACACTAGCATTATTATCGCATATGATTGAATCCACCTAAATGCATTTTTTGTATGGATTCCAGATGACTTCTTGGTTTTATCGTGTCTACACATGGGATTAGAGTGGACCCTCAGAAGGTTGAGGCTATCCTCAATTTACCACCTCCTTCCACACTATGCCAACTCCAAAGTTTGCAAGGGAAGGAAAATGTTTTATGTCAATCGTCGTATCTAATATCAAGCTTGTCAATACATTATTCTTGGTGATACCCTTTACCGTTGTGGTATTGATTCCATCTTTTGACGATGTCTCACCTATGATGAAGTTGAGAAATCTTTGAATGACTGTCATTATGGATCATGTGGTGATCATATGTCTGGGTATGCCACTACCCAAAATATCTTACGAGCTGGTTACTTATGGCCTTCATTGTTTAAGGACTGCATTATTGTCGTCTAGAAATGCCACACTTGTCAAACCTACAATAATAAGATTTGATCTCATCTTGCTCCTCTTCACCCTGTATTTTCTATTGGTCCATTCACTAAATGGGGCATTGACTTCATGACATGTAACCCTCACTCGGCCAAGGGGCATGGATACATCATCGTAGCTGTGGATTATTTCACTAAGTGGGCTGAGGCGATGCCTACATTTGATAATACCAAGAAAACTGCAGCGTTGTTCATATTCAATCATATTGTTACTAGGTTTGGTGTCCCTCAAGCCATCGTCACTGACCATGGTAGTCATTTTTTCAATTTCATGATGTCTGAACTTACCGATAATTTGGGTCTTCGACATGAAAACTCAACCCCTTACTATCCACGGGCCAATGGCCAGGTTGAAGCAATCAACAAAGTTCTCACTACTATGCTTTGACGGATGGTAGGAATTCACAAGTCAAGCTGGAACATCATGCTCTTCTCGGCATTATGGGCCTATCAGAAATTCGTTAATTCTGCCATGGGGTTCACACCTTTCCAATTAGTATATGGTATCAAAGCAATTCTGGCAATTGAATGTGAAATCCCATCTTTGAAACTAGTTGTCGAACTTCTCCCTAACACCTCAGTTAAAGAGAAATGTCTCTTGTATTTGATGCAATTAGATGAGACTCGTCGTGATGTTTCCTTAGTCATTGAAACTCAGAAGAAGTGTGTCAAATCTCAATATGACAAGCATGTCAAACCACATGTTTTTTCCGAGGGTGATTTGGTTTTCCTTTACGAACAAAATCATGAATTATTAAGGGCTGGTAAATTCGAGCCTATGTGGCGTGGCCCTTATATTATGAAACGAGTGTTAGAGAAAGGGGATTATGAGCTAGAATATTATGATGGGATTCCTTTGAGTGAACCCAAAAATCTTCTTTACTTAAAGAAGTACTATGCTTAAACTATTTTTGCATGAGTGATGTGTATTTTTAGTGTATCATACTCTTGTGTGTTTTTTCATTTTTTGGTTCCGCCTTTCAGCTGCTTACCTTTCATTGTGCTTGATTTCTAGATGTCAGTGTCTTTGCTACCATACATCAGTTTTACTGATGGTTCTAGTTGCATTACTAAAAACCTAGTGTCTGTTGCATGGGAAATCTATGCACCTACGAATGAATTGATTAGTCTACATGGTGTTTGCCTTGGTCGTGCAACTAATAATATCGTGGAATACAGTGCATTTGTTGAGTTTCTAACTGATGCCATTTCATTTTGCATCTTTCATTTAGCATATGAATTGATTCACAGTTAGTAGTACTGCAGTTGAGTAATATTTATTCCATCTGAAATCCTACTTTGTTACGGGTATACTTACGAATTCGCCTCTTGGAAAAACATTTTGATTACATTGAGTATCAAGATATTCCTATATGTCTAAATACATGACAGATTCATTGGCTAATTATGTGTTAGACAGACATTTGAGACATTTATAAACCCAATCACACATTTTACAAAAATAAGTAAGCTGGTAGGAATTTATATTAATACGAAAAAAAGTTACAAAAAGTGTTTGTCCAAGGACAAAAATATAAAAATAGTGAAGCTCAAGGATTCATGTACAAAAATCATCAAGGATGTTTCTCATTGTAACAAACAACTTCATGTTCTACTCTATGGAGCAGTCAACCAATAGATGCAGATACGCCAACCTTATGGCATTGATAGTGTCGAGGAAGTTCATCCATCGTGGCATCATGGATGCTCACAGTTAACCCCTCTAGGTTCTTCTCAATCACCTCCAGATCTGCAGCATCCACTTATACCATGACACCTCTCTCTCCTCGCCTATGAATGGGAGAAGATCCCGGAGGACGATAGGGCGCCACATCTGCATGATTGAAAGCACTTGATTAATCTTGGATAAATAAACACAAAAAACATTTTATAATTAAAATATCAAAAACATCATATAAAAAAAAATTCCTTCTTACCTATGTCCCCCCACTGAGATCCCTCAAGAAGAGCTAAGTCAGGATCCCCATGGAAATTTGTCCCAGCATACGCATACTCCTCCACCACGATTAGTTGATTCCTCAGCCATTGGAATAAAACATTGTCATACTTGACAATAGGAACGCCACCATGACGAGCCATTAGGTCCACTCACCTCTTCATCCATGGATCTTGTGGAGAAGGTATGCCCCACTCCACCTACAGACGTAGGATGGGAACTCTCTCCAAGAAGAAGGACACCAAAATGGACCCGTAACCAAAAATTTTCAACCGACCATTTCAGCACTTTGTTAGTTGCTTTTTCATGCTCTTTAGGACACCCTCACTCCAGTTGAAGACCCTAGGTTCCATGCACTCTATCGCGTATTGAAAATGGATTTGAAAATCCAAGTGGGGATTTTCACTCCTTGCCATCCAAGTAATGGTATAAAGGATGGTCCGCAATAGTAAATCCCAAACATCTTTAATGGCCACCTTGCCACTATGTTTTTCCATACCTGGCACGTAATGGTGAGCAACATAGTAATCCATGGGTTCTCCCCCACCCTTGTTTTCTGTGAGTGATACCTGAGAACCGCGAAAAGACAAACATGTTATAAAGTAGATATTCTCTATATCCAATGTGAGTGTATGTGCACCCACGCGAAAGGCTCGATTGTTCACATCCCACATGTGAACCAGATACTCTAGCAACCTCAGTTGGGCTCTCATGCCCTGAATTTTGAAAAACTTGAGTAATCCACATTGCCTAAGAGCCATAATTGTGCATGGATCATTCCTGACAAAACAATCTTCTTCCTCATGCTCTCATTCATGCCACTCAAGCCTTTTGACCAAGGAAAGCCTGCGAAGGAACATCAAAAGAAGATTAGAATCATAAAAAATCCATTCTTGTAAGTTTTTCTAGTTAGTTTTATCTTTTCAAAAGTTGATTTGAGGTTGTCGTAGGGTTGTGCTTTCATGCAAAGCGATGTCGTCGCACCCTGTCTTTGAGCCACCTGCGGCAATTCCATATCGTCGCAGTTCACGATATTGTGGGCCTGCGATGATTTGAAAGAGCAGGTACCTCCAAAAAATCAACCCAAACTCAACAATAAACCAATTAAAAAAAAAATGAAACCATGAAAAGATAAAGAAGCAAAAGATTACCTTTTTTACGGAGATAGTTCACAAAATGATCCACCAGGTGCTCTGGAATCGATAATTGAAATTTGGGAGAAAAGAGGGTTTTGGGGCACTATTTGGGTAAATTTTCAAATGAAATGGTAAAAGGGTTGTTTTGGCCTATTTTATTGTTTTTTACCATATTTTATTGCAAAAATAAATTTATTTTTATATTTTACCCATGCCCTAAAGTCTAACCAACTTTGTGAAGTCTTTCCTATTTCAGATTAAAAGGTCTAAGCATGAGACGTTTGACAGGGGTCCACCATTTTTTATTGTTTTTCTGTGTTTTTTCTTATGTACAAATGCTTTTAGGGTTTTTTAGGAAAAACTTTGAGCACAATCTTAATTTTTTCTCACGCTCGTGAAACCATGAGAATGCAATCAAGTAATATTTTGTCATTTTTTTGAACTCGCATTGGTAATATGGAAAAGAAACTTATGAATTATCCTTTAAACTCTTTTCTAACTCCTCAAACACGGAAAGATAGTTGAGCGACCTTGTTCTTTTCACGCTCGTAAAAGTATTTGAAGAAAACGCTTGATGAGCGGTAGATTATATCTTTTTCAGTCTCATCAAACTAACTTACGAAAAAGGACCTTATGGAGTTCTCTTTAAGTGTTTTTCAGACTCTTTAAAAATGAGAAACCCCTGAGTTTTCTTTCTTTGGACTCATTAAAAAATCATCGAAAGACCCATATGGAATTGAACCACTCCTTCTTAGGGTTCATTAAACATACTCTAAGGGACTCATCCGAAGGATGAGCTTAAATTTACAAGCATATGCTATTCTCCTCAAGCTTGCATAAAAATAAAGAGGTACTCGCCACAAATGGTGGGGGGGAATTGAGAAAGAAATGTGTCTCTGTATTTGTGTTAGTGGCAATTACAGTCGCTCTTGAACATGACACCCCCCTTCGTAACTGTATCCGGGTTGGGAAATCCATTTGTATCTCGTTTGACCATTCACAAGTTCATATCATGGGTTTTCCTTGAGTCAATGTTGCCAAGACAACTTTCGTGACGTTCATATGTTCAAGAGAATTCCAACCTAAACAAGCCTTCTATCGAGCCGACCATCTACAGTTATAAATTTTCTACCATATCGACCTTCCCTGAGTCAGTCTCGAATCACTTCATACTCTTATCTACTTCAAATCTGTTACATATTTCATGTCATTGATGGGGAATACATCAAGGCCCTCCTATGACGAGTCTTTTCATGTCAACTTTGGTAACAAGACTTAGAAATCATTTAGTACCTCAGAGACGGCATGCCTCAATGGCAGGCTTCTTCGCTTTCAACACTTGGTTCACATCATTGACCCCTAATTGGAAGTGTAATATCCCCAAGGACGATCCCCAGTTGTATTTATAAATTGTAAACATGTTTTGTAGGCTGGTGAGCCAAGTTATAATAAGCTAGGAGGCTTATTTGGTGATTAGGCCGAAGAGCCTAGGTTTTAAAAGCCAGGAGCCTGATTTTGTATATGTAATTATGCAAATCATTAATAAAATATAAACATCGTTGCGTGCAGATCGACCATAAAGAAAGAGTGATGGGGGACTAAGCTTCCACAAGGTTGGGTAAGGGAGGAGGCTAAGTGTGTGGGCCTAGGGGCTAAGCTAGGGAACTTACCTCTAAAGGGGATAATATTTTATTATTATTTCCTTAAGGCTAAGGTGGGCATGTTAAGTGTTGTCCTAATTTCCTGTAAAAGGAACGTATGCAAAATGGAGTGCATGCAGCTCCAGGAAGACAGATGTCGACTTGGGCTCATGTAGTTAAAGTTGAAGAAGTCAACCGTGCTATGGGTTCACTCTTGCATTCTCCCATCTTCCACCTAGGTTCACTTCCCATTCTTCCAACCTCCGCGTGAGTTCGCTGGGGATTCGTCCATTCAGAGTCTGAACCCGTTTTGCCTCTGCAATCGACCTCTGTGTTGTTTCTTGGTCACGAACCCAGTGAGAACCCATGGGAAAATCAACGGACTGAGTCATGTCTTCCGTGAAGCCCGAGAATCCCGTATATGTCTGTGTCGTGTGGTGTCGTAATTGTGGGTTGTTGTGGCCGTGCAGTTCCTGGATTGAGTGTGGCTTGTTTCCTTCTGCCATTCCTATGTGAATGAGTGTTGAATCGTTAATGTTTTCCTCACCTAGCTGGAGTTGAGTCGAGGAATGTGCTGAAGAAGTGGGTTTTCAGGTCCGTGGTAGATGAGGAAGGTTGTCAGTCCTGTGAGAAACTCTCTCCAAGTGAGAGAGTCTATTGGGAAGTGGTTTTCTCCCAGAGAGAGTCCAACACTAGGTACGAAGCTCTGAGAATTCCTGATCTAGCCTGTTGATGAGACCCAAAGAGGGAAGTGAAGCATCGATGGACTGTGCTTGTGAAGGTGTATACTCCCGGGTGGAATAGGCATGTGGGGAATGAGAGTCCATGAGTAGTGGGCATAAGAAGGCTCCTTAAGAGAATCCTTCTAGTTGCTCTGTGCAGTTTTCCTGTAACCTCAGCCTAGTCTAAGAATCCCTTGCCTTGGGTGGAGCTTAGTCCCAGGTCGGGGGTGACCCACTGGTGAGTGTGATGATTAGCGTGGTCTATGGTTGGGAGGTTCATGGAAGGTCTGCACGTAGTTGGTGGTCTTCTAATAAAATATAAGTACCACTTTTATGTTCATTTACATGTTGTGTAATGGTACATATATTGTAATTAATGAGTATCTCATGTATATGTTGTATATGTTGCATGTGTAGGCTTACTATTATTTCTGCATTATTATGTTATATATATGTAGAATAGTCATTCTATGTTTATATGGATGTGTATGTTTTTCCGCAAGTATCTCTGTGTGGCATAGCCCAGTAGTTTAAGGTTGGAGTTGTCATAGATCATAATAGAGCAATAGAGTTGCAGGATTAGTGGCATTGCTCGGCCTGTTGGTGGTCGTGGATGTTACAATATGGTATCAGAGCTTTAAAGGCTAAGTTAAGGTTGTGTAGGTGGCATTTCCCAGCATGTTGGTGGTCGGGGATGTTACATGAAGATTCCATCGAGTGTTCGACTTCAACTCATTTATTCACATTCGTTGGATTATACTAGAGTACCTTGGGAATCATTGACATCAATGGTGATTTCTCTTACACTTGTTAACGGTTTTCATTAATGATCGGTAATCAAGTGGTTTCTACCATGTTCAACTTCGACACCTGTAATCACATGGCTAAATTCGTACTTAGAGACAATGGAAATGAAGACCCTAGATCTCATTATATTTTTCTAGGTTACAACGGAGTATTCATAAGTTTGTACTGACACATAGATCCACTGTGTATTTCTCGTGGCTATGTACTATTTTGAATTCTTTTAGAGCATAGATCCACAGTGTCTTCTTGGTGGCTATGTTGAATCATGATGGCATGGATCCACAATGTATGTTTAGTGGCGATGACTCACTTGAAACTTATGATTAAAGTCACGTGTATTCTGAGTATGGGAATGCCTACCTCAGAAGATGGTATGTTATTATGCAGATGCTTGATTGTTTGCAGGTTCCCAATCGATGCGGTCCTTGTTTTTCGACACACACATTCTACAAAGTATTTCAGTTGTCACAAGTTCCAGTTTCATACTTTGGGGGGCATTCTATTACACAATATTTTGGTCACCCCTGTGATCAACTAACGACAGTTTCTTAACTCATTTCCATGTTCCATGAAAATATTAAAAGAGACTTTCTCCATGAGAAAAGTGGTTTGTTTTTCCTCTCTCAAAAACTATGACAAGGAAGGTCGTCGCACCCCGCTCTATGCATGGGGTGAAACGATGTCTGATCGTTACACTCTACACCAAATCTCGACTGCAACGTCATCACAGGTTGCTTGTGTATAGGGTGTGATGATGCTTAAGCAAAGGAAAAGTCAAAATTCACAAATGTTCTATAAGGGAATCTTCTAGAAGATGAGGTGGCCTCTGATTGGTTTGGATCTTACTTGCTTCTCTGATTTAGTGGGATCATCCTAATCTCCTCATCCATCCCTCTTTCAGCCTATATAAAGAGGGATCTCTTATGGAAAAGGCTAAGGTTTTCAAAGGATTTCATATGCATGAAGATTTCTACTATAGGTTATACTTGAGATAGTTTTTCTTTAGCTCTCTAAGTCAGATTGTGAATCTTCTTCATCAAAGGAATTATAGAAAAGGTGTGTGTGTGTTGGAGCAAAGAGCCATTGAAAGGGACCTTGCAACATTAAGGCATGGGTTGTACTCTCCACTTTCCATTTAATATAATGCAACAATACATTTCTTCCCTATAAAGGTGTCTTGGATTTTATTGTATAATTCCTTGATCTTATACATAGAATTCATTATAATATATATATATCTTTGTTCTCTCTCTCTTTGTTGGTTTGTGCTTCTTAAACAGGTTCACCATCCCACAAACTCAAAGGAGGAGTTACAAGGACGACACTAGCAAGGATCAAACGTCATTTAAAAGGTATGTCACTTGTACCTCTCTAAACTAGTTTATATGACAATGAAGTTTAAGGTGAAGTTTGTATTATGTCTTGTTAATTGACTATGTTAAATGTTCAATAATTACCATTATCTCATTGCATAAGCAACATGGCCTTTTCCTTAAAGGTTGTATCAAGTTAAACTCAGATTACAAAACTCAAAAGTTGGACCTATGAGTTCTGCATATCTTTCCTTTGAATACTACCATCTATCAAAATCCAAAATCTGAAAATATAAACAAGAAGGAATATCTGAAAAAGTTCAACTCACTTCCATATTTAATATCAATTTGACTATCAATGAGCTCATTTCACTCCAGAACCTCTCCAAACCCACCCCAGTTGTGTGTAGGTTTGTTTCCTAGATGACAAAAAGGTAGACTGTAGTCATTATACATTTCTTGAGGATTGTTGTAAGAACCAACTTTGTTCACCCAAAGAGTTACAGGGTTACTTACATTATACTGTCCAAAATGGTAAAGATAAATTCAATAAGTTTGAAGATAGAACATAGTAATAGAAAAACTTGAACCTCATAAAGCTAACAGGCGAATGAGAATGCCGAAGTAAATTGAGGGATGGAGGAACGTTGCTATGTTGTCATTGGGGTTTATGTAGCAATTGCAATCAAGGTATATCCAATCACAACTATTTATTTGTGCCAATGGACTTCCACAATTGTCATAAGATTGAGAGAGACATTTTACTTCATGCCTTTTTAATGTAATGGGCGTGGTAACTTGCAATTATATATATATATATATATATATATATATTACACAGTGGGAAAACCTACCATAACTCATTTGTCAACCACCGGTGGGGACAACCATCATTGGCTGCTATCAGCTAATGAGGGTTGAATCATCACCATTACTCAAGGAAAACCAT
>SNQJ01S0244366.1:0-13264 GCA_010110895.2 Picea sitchensis
GAAGAGTATAAGATGGAGGAGTTTCAGGTTTAACAAAAAGTGGATGGGTCTTGGAGGAGGATGGGGAAAACTCAAGAGGGACAAAGGTTCCTTCTTCTTTGGTCACAACAAATTTGAAAGAATGAGGAGAGGGAGAACCTAGGAGGGGAAAGTCTTCTAGACTCTCAAGCCTAAACCAATTTACAATCACAGGAGATGCAAGAACATCAAAATTCTCAAGACTTTCTTCTTTCAGTTGAGGAGAAAAATATGATTATTCAACAATAAACTCTCCTAGTTTTAAATCTTCAGAAGCTTCAATAGTACGTAATTTAGAAATGCTAAATACAAGTACTGGTGTTTCAAAAATAGAGTCAGGTAAGTTCCCAACAGTACCTAAGAAAATAGATGAAGAGGCTCCTTGTGAAGCCTTTCCTTTCTTGATGATCATTTATGGGTCAGCTTAAGGTGCAGCTAGAGGTAAATGTGGCGTGGACCTCGTGTGTCTACCTTTGGGAGCCACAAATGAAACAATGGAGTCGACAGGTGCAATATGCAGTCTTTAGTTTACTGATCACTGTGCACCTCAGAATCAATATTTTCTCTGTCATATAACCTAGGGAAAAGTCTTCAATCCGTTCCCCGACAATGTCGCCAAGAATGTTAGCACTAAACGTCACACTTTGATTGCTAAAGTGTAAACTCATCACCCATCAATAGGTTAAAGATATGTTTTTATGATAAGGCAAAAAATTGATGAAAACTAAGGAAAATAATATAAATCACAACTTACTTCACACAATTTGCACCAACAAATAAGGCTCTGAATAACTTTGATCAGGGTTTTAGAAAAAAGGATGAGTAGGTGAAAGACTTGATAAGAAGAAAGTGAAATGTCTATCAACTACATCCGGGGGGATGACAAACATATAAAGCATAACTCTCTTAAAGAAGAAAATCTTATAATCAAAGAGATGAATTCTGATATATCTGTAAACAACATTACAACAGATCCTCTATTGCAACAAGCTATAAATCAACCAAATGAATCTTTCACTGGATTGTAATTAGAATTATAAAGACAACAAAGTGGTAGGAAAAAGCACTGATTTTCATTATCCAGATAATCTTAAGTCTGATACATAAAAGAGAAGGTATTTCTATAATACACCAATATCAAAAGTGAGTCCTCTCTTACACCATTCGAACCTCTATCAGACTTACAATAGTGTTGTTATAACCTATACTGTTAGTGACAACTCTATAATTCGAATAAAAACCTTATCATAGGATCCCTGTGCCCTCAAAGTGGCGTCGCAATAGGTGGATAACAAAAAAAATAAAAATGCTAACATTTAGGCTATTGTTGGCAATGTCTTCAACATCTTCTTTATGGTTGATGAAGTGTCACTTTGAGCGCTTCTCCCTTTGGAAGGTGGCCTCCCAGCTCATAACTGACCATCATAAAACTGTCTTACATCGATCTCTGACACTTGGCAACTGTTCCTTTCTTCAAAACTCAAAAACCTAAGTTCGCAGCACCTGTCTATAATAACTAGTTCACAACGTCAGTCGCTGCGAACTTTCCTATAGCAACTTATTTCGTTTGATAATGCCTTAAAGTGTTCCAAAACTATCTCCAATGCCACACGTTGTTGTAATAACTTATGATCATGGTATATGATTTAGAAGAGAACATCCCAACAACTAAACATGGTTTATCAAGCATAACCATCCTCAAAATTGCAAAAATGTAAAAAACAGGAAACTTGTCAAAACTGATATGGGTTAAGGTGTTAAACTTCTTCATTTTCTAACTATGGAGCTCCTCCTGGTAGCAACTTTAGCCAAAATATCCATATTTATCTTGGACAACTCTTCTTTGAAAGGTTGAAGTTCTATCTTTAGTTCTCTGATTTGTGCCTAGTGAGATTTGTTCTGTCTGTAGAGGTTTTTGAGCTGCCTGTGGAGGGGCCGAAACCTTTTAGCTATAAATTTGGCTTTGTCAATAGTTTCATGATACATGTCCATGAGGCCCTTAAGATTCCTCTTTGAAACCAACTCCTCCTTATTCATTTCATCAACTTCATCCCTTGCCTCTTTAAGTTGTCTTTTGAGCATCTTAAAAGTGGGATTGCTCTCTTCTAGAGGAGTAGTGATGTCAATAATTTCAACAGGATTTTCAAAAAATATAGATTTACCTTTCCTCTGGGATGAAACTCCTACTGCATCATCCTTCACATGGATTTTTTGCTTGGTTGTTGCTCTGGTAAGAAGCCTCCTAGCTTTGACCTTGTCAGCTGCACTGGGTGAAGGAAACACCAACTTTCTGCCTCTTCGGCCTGTGGGTTTTCTTGAAGGAACCCTCATTGGATTGGGATATGGCATGGGTGAACCTTTCCTCTGTGAAGATTGTGAAGGTCCTCCTTCTTCATCTCCCTTTTTGGATCTATCATATTTAACAATCATAATACTCTTTCTCTTCTTAAACACCTATGAATACACAATCCTCTCATTAGGAATAGGGTTTTGAAGCTTGGACTGTGGAGTGGGGGAAACATTAAGCTAAAACTGTAAAGAAGTGATGAATGTTTCCCAATCTCTGTTTGTCTTTCTCAATTCTTCCATCACTAGCATTTTGATAAGACCGGAGTGGAAAACACTAGTTTCCACTTGCTTGGATTTGGCCTGAACTCTATTAGCCATCTTGCCAAAACTTCTGAACAAATAAAAAGGGAGGTTTATAACTTGCTTCCCTGTGAAGTGCAACAATAATTTGATATGGTATTGGTATACCATGTTAAATCTTCCCTCACAAGTGAAATACCTCTGAATCACCTTCAACATTTTATCAAAACCTTCAAGCATATCATTCCTAGGTACCCCTTTGGACATATTATCTTCCTGGTATTCTGGTTTGATGAAATCCTTAGGGAAAGTGGAATTTAGTGTCATAGCCTTGAACCACTTTTCTCTAGTGCTAGGTATCGCTGTTGCAACGGAGATGGACAATTCTGAAACTTCAATCTCCAATATTCCAACCCTAGTTTTGGTCCCATTGAAATTTAATGCAAATTCCCTAGTCACCTCTGGGTGCCCCCTTTGCATTTTTTGACAAAAGTTGATATGGCTTACCATCTAGAAAGCCTCTTTGATCAAGGTTTCAGAATAAAAAAAGATGCATATCATAAGGCTCTGTGCTTACTATTTCACCTCCCTTATGTGTCTTCTTGTGTTATGGGTCGTCCATGACTGTTGCTATGGAATGCTTTCCGTGAGTTGTGATAACATGTAATGTATGAAAGCAGGGATATAAGATACTAGGGTTTTGATAACAAACTGTTTTCCATAGGCTGACTGTGTGCATCATTTCTACACAATTCACTTTATGCATATTTAGGGATGAGAGAGTGCAGTCTTCAAACAAAAGATATAAATATAGGCAATTTGAATTTACAATAAGAGAAAGACACCTGTGAATTATCTCCTTGAAACATGGATTTTATGACAATACTAGCATCCTTTAGTAGTATGAAAAATGCATGTAATCTTTAAACTTATTCTGACAGTTGATCAACCAAAAATACAAGCTGAAAAGGGTGTAGAGTCACTCCTTTGAATTTGAGGTTGTCAAGTATGTAGAGGAAGGCTTTCAACAAAACTGGAACAGGGGGTTCACAAAGATGAATTTGCAGCAAAAGGTTCGCAGCACTGGGAAATATTAGAGGTGCAAGTGAATTCTAGGTAATGGGAAGGCTAGATGAGGTATTAAAGGTGACAAGGTTTGATATGCAGGGTTCAGAGCATCAAGGAAATGGATTTGAAAGCAGGTAGCAACATAATAACACAGTTCGCAGTGCTAAGGGGTGAGATCAACAAAAACCTCTCCTTCATCCTTTAGACAACGTGTAAATTCTCATAGAGTACTTGGTGGACTGGTTTTTGATGTTGATGTTGTTAAGTTTGAAAGGGATTGTCTACAGGTAGTCCAACCTCCAACTCTCTTCTTCAACCAGTTCACAGCACCGAGTTCCTAGCACCTGTCTATAGCACCAGGTTCGTAATACCGAGCTCAAATATGATTTGTACGCTTTGAAAAAACAGTTAGAATCCTTTATGACATAATCCCTGGACATTTGTTTAAAATATCAGCTCTGGAAACAATGAGATCTTCTTTGACACGATCCATAAATGCAATGATGGAAATGAATGCATGGTGTACCTTTGAATGCATTGCGAACTCTCCTAGTGAGTTGGCAGCATATAGATAAAAACTGATTTGACAACTAAATGGGTAAAAGGTGACGAAAAGGGGGGGCTCTACGTACAACATGGAGGTGTGACATGTCTGGGTGATGATGAAGAATTTGAAAGATGTGACTCATGGAGATTTATCTGACTTGCTATGATAGCAAGGCATAACCCAAGGACTCTAGACTAAATCCAAAACTAACCTTAGCTTATTCAAATCAAAATTTGAAAAATGACTATAGCAAAGGGACATAAAAAACCTAAAATTTAATGAAAACCTATGACTCAAAATCAAAACTTAAATGATTTTTGACCCTTGAAATTCTATGTGATAACATTTGGCTCCACAGGGGATGGCATGCTCCCTGTGAGCTGCCAAGAACACACAGCTTCACAAAACTTGACCATAGGTTCAACTTTAAATGCAACATCATTATCAATCATAATCTTGTTAGGACATCCAAACCTTGACAAAATGTCTTCTAGGAAGCCAATGACTACTTTATGTGTTGAATGTCTTGTAGGAATGGCTTCTATCCACTTGGTGAAATAATTAGTTGCAGTCAGGATCCAATGATGTTGGACACTTGAAGCTGGATGGATTTCTCCAATGAAATCTAATCCCCATTGCTAGAAAGGACTAGATACCATTATGGGCTTTAGAAGTAAAGATTTTAGCTGTTGCTTGCCTGAGAATTTCTGACATTTATCATAGGCCCTGATGTTTGCATATACATCAGTGAATAAACTAGGCCAAAAGTACCCAACTCTGAGTATTTTATATGCTATGGTCCTCCAAAAATGATGGCCTCTACATAGGCTATCATTAAAATCAGTCATGGTTTGCTTTGCCTCATCCAGGTCCAAGCATATTAAAAGAACTCCTACATGATCCTTCCAATACAAAACATGATCAATAATTCAATATCTGATTTCTTTGAGCTTTAAATCCCTCACCTTAGTCTTCTCAACTTGTAATGTCCCCACTTTGGGACACCATCACAGTGCAGAGGTTTATGATGACCAGAGTAGCCAGATGGATGTTATAGTGAGTACAAGGGTTATTGAGAGGCATTGTGGGGTCCATATTGCATTTCTCATCATATTTAATCATTATGAGCCATTCTGCACAGGTTGGCTTTGGTTTCGTTGCATTCTGACGATTTCCATGATTTTGACTATTTTGGGCTATAAGTTAATTAAATTCACTGAAGAGGTCATTTTGGGCACATTACTTGGAGGAACCTCTTAAGGTAATAGCTCATTGGAATCGGGAGGAGTGACACTAGAGGATGGTATAGTGATAAGTGACTTTCAGTGGCCAGGGAAGCCACAAGGAGAGATAAAGTGTTTTTCAGAGGTAAAAAGGTTAATTAATTAATTAATTAAATATTAATAAAATTAAAGTCACTTTGGAGGGACAAGGTGAGCCAAAAAGTATAAAGGAAAGGCAAGGGCCTCTACTCATCTATTCTTGTATGATCATATTTTGATATCTGGCTTCTAACTAGTGAGCCCAACATTGGGGGTCTTGAGGGTTTTGACTTAACAAACCCTAGAGGACGATTCAGTGGTGAAATATTCCACCTAGCTTGTCCCAAGCTTGGTCTCGGAGATGCAATACTCTCCCACACCATTCTAGCACGGTTCTACATCAGTGCAGGAGGGTTTTACACCAGCTACAGGCACAGGAAGAGAAGGAGGGCGCACCATTGGGGATTTCCAACAAGGGGGCCGCACCATTCTTGGAGAGAGATTCATTGCAGGTGATTGGCAGGGATTTTGGAGATTCTATCACCTGGGTTTTCATTGCAAGGCCTTGGACATCAGATCTAGTCCATTCAAGAGGAGTTTCAGGTGCCATTTGATTTATTAGATGCATGGGACGAATTGGAGGAGAGGAGCAAACTTCAGAAAGTGGTTTCAGTCATTTGCTAGCTTATATCTTCACCATTTCGCTTGGGATTTCACCAGGGAGGTAACCAAGCCCCGATCTATCATTCTAGCAGTTTTGTGGAGCCTTTGGAGGCATCTAGGAGTGAGGTCGATTTATCTATGGTTTCAGGCATCCGGTGGGGCGCACCATATCTCGGAGGAGGTTCAGATCCATAGGGTTTGAGAGAGATCTTGGAGATTCGGGCACCTAGGTTGTTCTTTCCATCACCCGATCTATTGTTTGGCATCTTTCTTGAGGTGATTGGACACATTTGGTAGTAGGGCTGAATTATTGAGGAGCTTCAACATTCTAGCAGGGCGTGGCATCATTCAGTTGGGCCCTTTGGTACTTCATACGACCCAACTCATCTGGTATTGATATTCATTATATATTTGGCCTTTGGAGGCCTGTGGCATATTCTATTGGAGCATTTTGTAGCAGCTCCAACTTCTATTGTCTATCTTCTTAGCCACTTGTTGAGCATTCCAGATCAACATCTTCATTGTAGCAGGTTCTTCTATTATTATGAATAAAATCATATATGTAGTGTTTTGGCTTGTCTATCTTGTTATTGATCTTGCATATGGTTGAGGTATGTTCCATGATTGTATCTTCTTGTTTATTGCTGCAACACACCTATAAAATCATTAGTAAAACCCTAAGGCCGAAATCAAGAGGCCATTATGCAAGTAACACATGTAAACAAGTAGATCAAGCAAGTGTTTGACGAAATACCACAACCAGAAAAAGTTTTAAAGACACCCAAAACTGTGATGTTCGTGGAATAATGGCTTGGGAACATTACACAACTCTAGCAGTGGGCTGCAATGTCTGCAAGAAATGGATGAGGTCCATGTACCAACTACACTCTCCAATTTGGGGCTGATATGTGAGCTGCTACTAGCAATATCAGTCTGCTGATATACAAAATCTGCATTCATGAAATTAACCCCAAGTGCCTTAGAATTTGATTCAGCTAACAATATAGCTAAACCTTTCCCTTTCACTAACTTGGAAGATTTCATCTCAAGATCAAATTCCAAAATTTTTGGCAATTCACTTACTTCTCTTTCCATCTATGTCAGACTGAATTAAAATTTCTTTAACAAAGGCTGAAGGGACGTAAGCAATAATTATAGAATGTAGAACATATACTTTGAAATCCATACGAGCTTTGACCAAAGCATAAGCTTGCTTCTCCATGATGTCATACCTAATTTCAACATCTCTCAAAGCCCTGCAGAAAAAAAAAAATAGGTTGCTCCATCCCATCTGAGTTTTTTTGAAGGAGGACATCAACAGATGTGTCATGTGAGGCAAAAGAAAATATAAAAAATTCTTTTGAATAATTAGGGATGATAAGATCCAAGTCATTCGTGACTAGCCAGCCATGACCACATTAACCGAGCTTCGAAGCTTCTTGGGACTTGCCAACTTCTACAGAAGGTTCGTGTTGGGATTCTCCCATATTGCATGGGACCTCAGCCAAGTAACCAAGGGCGGTGACAAGGCAAAGTTCGCATGGGGGAAGGCACAATAACATGAATTTGATGAACTAAAGCATCGTTTGTGCTCAACTCCAGTACTCTCTTGACCTGATCTGCAATAACCGTTTGAGATTGATATTGATGCCTCTGACTATGTTATAGGTGCAGTTCTCACTTTGCATGGTCATCCAATAGCATACAATAGTGAGACACTCTCAGATACTGTATGGAAATACTCCATCTATGACAAAGAAATGTATTCCATTGTGAAATCCTATCGTCAATGGAAACATTACATTATGGGAAAGGAGACCATCATCCACACTGATGACAAGCCTCTGCAATTCATACAGTCACATGGGAAGTTGTAGAACGATCGCCATCAAAAGCGGTTCACATACCTAAAACACTTCCATCTCAACATCAAGTATAAAAAAATGAGCACAAATTGTGTCGCTGACTGCCTCAGTCTCCCTCCCATTGCTGCACTCACCATAATGCTCCATTCCTGTGGGTACGAGGCATCTAAGTGGCCCCAAATTTATCAGTGTGACCCTGACTTCACCACCACTTATCAACTTTTGGGTACATGGGCGAATGTAACCAATTTTCACATCCATGATGGAATGTTATGTCATCTGGGAAACCTCTATGTTCCCACAAGAGAGCGCGCAAAGATGATTTGGGAGGCTCACTACAGTTGGATGGCAGGACATTTTGGCATGAAGAAAACTGTGGCCCTTCTTTCGAAACATTTTTATTGGCCGAAAATTCGTCAAGACATCAACAAGTATATTAGATCGTGCATTGCCTGTGCCATTTCCAATCCAACCATCAAGAAGCAAGGCTTATACACCCCTCTTCCAACTACCAAGAGGCCTTGGGAATCCATCCTGATGGATTACATGTCTGGCCTTTCGTCCACCAAGCATGACAATGATTGAATATTTGTGGTGGTTGATCGGTTTTCAAAGGTGGCCATTATCATAGCCTACAAGAAGAGCATCACAATGACAATTATGGACAAGCTCTTCTTCGAACATGTGTGGGTCCATTTTGGGATGCCACATACCATCACCTCAGATCAAGACAATAGGTTTGTCAACACATTTTGGTTGAGTCTTTGGTCACTGTTGGACACCAAGCTCACTAAATCCACTGTTTTCCACCCCCAAACCGATGGCTAGACAGAGGTCGTCAATCAGACGATTGTGCACATCCTACACATGTACAACTCTAAGCATCCACGTACATGGGATGAGAGTCTTCCCTATGTTCTACATAGCTACAACATGGCTCTCCATAGCTCTGTTGACCATAGCCCATTTCAGGTGGGGCTGGGATTCTAGCCCTTAGGTCCCATTGATGTTGCACTACCTCTTGCAACCACACATGAAGAATCTTCCCATGTTCAGTTTGAGGTCGACAAAGCCACCATATTCATTGAGCAGATTCAACACATCCGCCAATAGGTCCATGAGATTTTAAAGAAAGCCAATGCTAAGTAAAAGCATCGCCATGATCAACATCGGGCACCACACCAATTTAAGGTGGGAGACAAGGTTTGGTTACATTTGTAGAAAGAGTGCCTTATAGGGCCCCATCGGAAGCTCCACCCACTTCGCTATGGGCCTTACACTATCTCCAAGGTTGTGGGTAGCAATGCTTTTGAGCTCAACATTCCACCCTTCCTTGGCTTGCACCTAGTGTTCAATGTGGACCTCCTTCGACCATATTTTCCACCATTATTGGACACCTTAGAGTTCGCAGAATAGTTGGTACCAACGGACCTCAACCCTGACTACATGGAACATGAATCCATTGATCAAATAGTGGACACACAGGTCAAGGGCACTCGCCAACAGAGGATCCAACTTTATCGAGTTGTCAAGGCAGGGAAACTACTACACCAAGGAAAGTGGCTCACCCGTGGCCAAATTCAAAAGAATTTTCCTCACTTGATGGGGGCACTCAACACATTGGAGACCATTGCTTCCTAAGGGGGGAGGACTGATCCAGGTGGATATTCCTGGCCACCCACCTATTCCAATAGACTCCTCTTGACAATTTTTAGTTCAACACGTTCTTATGTAATTCTTTGTAATTGTGGGTTCTACACTTTTGGGGCTATTTAAATCCCTACACAGCTTCCAGGTGGATATTGGTGGCCTCCCACCTAATCCAACTGGCTTATTTTGGAAGTTTTCATGTTAGTACATCTTTCTATACTTCTAGGGACATTTTTGGGTCCTAAACAATGTTTTTTTGGCTTGCCACAATCAAGCTGTAGACAAAGTCAGAGTTTGATGGTATAATGTGTATTTCTTGAAAATACCTTTCCAACGGGATATCACGCGCCTAAAATGGAGGTCGTATGCAAAAGTTATGACCCCGGGAAGTTGAGGTACCAACTTACCCATCGGGGCCCACATAACTTTTGACGTTTCATCTCCTAGGGTTAGGTTTTTGGATGTCTAGGGTTTTGGAATTCATGAGTAATTTTAAAAAGGCCTCTGGAGCCTCATCATAATCATTCTTCTTAGATGGATGCACGTAGCAGGCACATCTCTTATTAGAGATAACTACCACCATTCGCGCAAGTTGTTTTTAGTTTTGTAGTTTTACAGTTTCAACCTATTTCATTTATTGAATAAAAGTTATTATTCACTGGATATCTCTTGTTGTTTTCTGTGTCTATGTGTTATTGTATTCAATATGTTATTCCTTTCGTTCCAGGTGGATATTTTTGGCCGCCTACCTAATCCAACTGGCTTATTTTGGAAGTTTTCATGTCAATACATATTTTTGTATTTCCAGGGCCGTTTTGGGGCCCTAAACAATGTTTTTTTGGCTTGCCGAAGTCAAACTGTAGACAAAGTCAGATTTTTATGGCATATTGTGTGGTTCTCGAAAAGACCTTTCCAACGGGTTGTCACGCGCCTAAAACAGAGGTCGTATGCAAAAGTTACGACCCCAAGAAGTTGAGGTAACAACTTACCCATCGGGGCCCACATAAATTTTGGTGTTTCATCTCCTAGGGTTAGGTTTTTGGATGTCTAGGATTTTGGAATTCATGAGTAATGTTAAAAAGGCCTCTGGAGCCTCATTGTAATCATTTTTCTCAGACAGATGCGCGTCGCAGCCACATCTCTTCTTAGAGATAGCTACCACCACTTGAGCAAGTTGTTTTATGTTATGCAGTTTTACAGTTTCAACCTATTTCATTTACTAAATAGAATTTATTGTTCATTGGATGTATTTTGTTGTTCTCCGTATCTCTATGTTATTGTATTCAGTCTATTATTCCTTTCGTGTCGCTCATAAATCCAGATCACACACACACAACGATACAAACCAGAACCAAATTCAATCAAGCTTTCAATTAAACAACAATTCACATGCAATAATCTCTCTCTCTCTCCACATATGTATATGTATACTAGAGCAGGTGGTGCGATTGCATAGAAACCCATGAACATCTAAATCAAGTCAAATGTTCTTAGACACACTTGAGAACCAACGGTCCTCAAGCTGTCTTAACAACAATTAAGAAAATTACTCATATGTTTCATAATTTGAGGCATAGGTAGTTTTTAGACTCATTAACCAGTGACCATTCTTTTTATTAAATTGGTACATAAGATACAAATTCCATTTTATGTTGATTCAACAGCTCACAACATTCCAAGCAAGCCACATGTGTATTCCATATCAACATGATTTGTTCTCCCAAGGGTGCATATTATGTCCCTTGGTCTTTGTTGTTTTACCATACATAGCCTCTAGTTCCACAACTCACAATTCATAATATGTAATATTAGAGTCACAATTCCAACATTTCTGGAATTCAACTATAGCGTTTCTACAACGTCGGGGTTTCACAACTTTTCCATAGGACTACTAGAGATTTCTTGTAGATACCCCACAATGCTGCTGCATTTTTTTTCCAGATAGCCCACAACACTACTGCAGATTTATCTCATCTTATGCCAAGACCAACCTATAACATACACAAACTGAAAACATCTTGTAGGTAATTGTGAGCACATAATCCACTATGTTTATCATCAAATAATCAACAAAATGTAATAAAGTGAAGACTAATAGGTACCTCATGCAAAAAATGTTACTTGAGCGCAAAAAGGTGAGTGAAGGCTACAAAGGTAGATGAAAAAGTATGTAAAGGATGCCAAAAACTAGATAAAAGGATGACAATATTGGGGCCCATTACCTATCCCAAGTTGTTCTTAAGGGGGGATGTTAGGATATTTAGACACTTAGGAGTTAGTTAAGGACAACTTGGTCTATTGTGTCTTTACGTAAAGTGTTTTACTTTAGCGTGTTTCCTTAGAGTGCATTTATAGTTATGCAATTCGATGGTCACGATATGTTCTAAATATAAAATTATTCGACAATTCATATTCTCCTCAATACTAACAATTATATTTATCCATGGCTTAACACTTGATTGGCCCATGATATCTATTTAAAAATCATGGAGGTTCTTTTGAGTATGATCAATTGTGAGAAACTCATATGTAAAACATTTTCCTTTTGGCCATGTTGGCCTAGTTCGTGGATTGTTTCCCTCTTTGAGGGCTTTAACCATGTAGTACACTAGTGTACTAATATTTGATTTGTTTGCGTGAGAGTTCGCTTAAGGTGTTCACCCTGTGTTGAAATACCCTATTTTTTCAAACATGGATTCCAATAGTATCATCTGACTACACTCTAGTGTGACAATCAAAGTGCCATCAGTATCACGAAAGATGTAGTTCAACATTAGTGCAAAAAATACGTTGAGCTACACATGCACTTCATCAAAACTCATTGAAGATCACATTCTTGAAGTGCTATTTTTCCTTATAGATGATCAAGTTGCAGACATTTTCACAAAGTGTCTTACAAAAGCGAAGTTTTACCAACTTTAATCTATGTTAAGAGTTCAAGAAGTTATTATTAAGGGGAGGTAGGCTCTAATGCCTCCTTCCTTATCCTATTGTGTCACCTTTATAAATCCTTTAATCATACCCCAAGTTGTTCTTAAAGAGGGGTGTTAGGATATTTAGACACGTAGGAGTTAGTTAGTATTGACTTGGTCTAATGTGTCTTTAGGTAAAGTGAGTTTCTTTGGTGTGTTTCCTTAGTATGCATTTGTAGTTATGTAATCCGATGGTCACGATATGTTCTAGACATAAAGTGATATGATGGCTCATATTGTCCTTGATACTAATGGCTATATTGATCCATGCCTTAACACCCGATTGGTCTATGATCTCTATTTAAAGAGCATGAAGGGTCATTTATTGATGATCGATTGTCAGAAACTTTTATGTAAAAATATTTCCTTTTTCACTAATATATTTTCTCAAGTGGGGACCTTGGCTAGGGTCATGGACTATTTCCCTCTTTGAAGGTTTTAACCACATAATACACTGGTGCATTGGTCTTTGATTTGTTTGTGTGAGTGATTTGTTAAGGTTTTTGACCTGTGTGGAAATACCTTGTTTTGTCAAACAACGAAATAGTGAATTTTGATCATTGCTTCATCTTTCTCATGATTCCCTACCCTCTTGTAAGTAAATAATGGTTGCAGAATGGGCCAAGTAGG
>SNQJ01S0244367.1:0-13264 GCA_010110895.2 Picea sitchensis
CTTATGCAGTTGTGAGAGTGAGAGTGACAAATGATCTCTAAAGACCTCTTATTTATAGTCCTCCAAGTGACCTAACTGGGTCGACTTCTACTTCTGGAGGCTAATAACTCAATAATAAATATTCTCTTGAGCCGACTTGTCTCCTAGAGTTATGATCCAACGTTTTAGGGTTTCTCTTGCTTCCCAGAATATTCTAGTCTCGTTAGGGTTACATGTAGAGGTTAATACCGCCTGCAACTACCATAATATCAACACTCCCTCCTAGCTAGGAAGGTTTTAAAGGAAATGTTATTGAGCACAAACAAACCATTCAATTGGTAGAATCATCATAGCCACACAAGCTATCTCATGGTCAAATCATGAGCATCATCATCACTATCAGTATCATCTGATAGAATTAACTACATCATCTCTCGAAGCCATACTCCATCTGAGTAATCAGGCATGATGCTGAATAAGTCACTCACTCCACGAAGTGATACAAGAATCATTCTTCTAATATGGACATACTTCTTAGAAGAATGACTGTCCTGGATAATTTTCCACGGGGATAATATCTGTCCATCAGCTTACCAACTATCCATCGAGCTTGTTAGCGATTAAGGTTGTCATGTTCTTGTGGATGGTGGTTTTGGCCTAGGTCTGTGAGTTTGCCTGTCTTTTCCCCCTTTGTGCAAACCCGATCATAGATTTCTCTTCCAAGCGTATATTTTCCTTTGGTGTTTTCCTTCATCCTTTGGTCGACTGGTTTTCCTTGTCGAAATTTGCCTGAGAGATATCAGCCCCGCGATTTTCTATTCCCCCTATGGGCAATTACTTCTCTTTTTGCCTCTATTACTGAGTCTTTGTTTTTCCCAAGTCCTAGTCGTGTCGTCCAAGTCTTCATTATTGCAGGCCGTAGCAATGAGAGCGGTCTTATATGGAATCAAGCAAGCGCGGGAATCGAGATTTCAAATGTTGAGAGGTTATACAACAAGGATCGTGAAATCCTGATTTGCGAAGGGACGACCTGGGTCGTTCGATTGTGAGGAGAAGAGGGCCGTTGATTTTACATCGGGGATTTCGGAGGATCAGGAATCGGGAGTTCGAGGTTCTCGTCGACAAGTGCATCCATAGCTTGAAACCCCGAAATATGAAAAATGGATTTCGTGATTTCACGAATCAAAGGTTTCACAGGATCAACATCTCTTTCTCCCAAAACACAGAATCGCGAAAGCTCCTGGGAATTTGGCCCACGATCCTGGTGCCTGGTAAAAAAGGAAGCAGGTCCGGGAAAAAGGGCTAGCTATCATCGCATAGACAACATTTTGTTTTGTCCAGGGAACGATCGTAGTCGTCCATTTTGAAGCAAGTCTGACTGTCGATCTCAACGGTCATTTCGCGATTTTGGGCATCATGATATTGAAGCCAATATGGGGTGAAAAATCCCGAAATGAGAAACCTCGAAACATAATGTGGGACAAGCATGAGGTCATGGCCCGCAGTCACATGGGGCGGTTGAAAAGAGCCACGCCAAAGGGGTCAAGAGTGTTTGTATTAGCAACAGAGGAAGGCATCATGGTTTCAAGGTGGCAAGTTTAACTCAACAATTCAGGAGCACCACCTAAGAGCATTCATGGACGTCTGGGCTCATCTTGATCCCAATGACGGTAGTTAATGAAGCCAAAGAAGGTGGTTGAAACCTCGTTTCAACCATAAATAGGAAGCATGGAAGCACCGGTCGTGGAGGCGGGTTGTCAGCCCAAGGTCACCCTATCATGAATTTTACTGCAAAACCCATACTGTCTTAGATTTGCGTGTGACAAAGGAAAGCCTGTGCAGTTTGATAGAAGGAGAAGAAACACAAAGTTTTGAATGCAGGGGTCCAATTGCGTCCCTGGGGGACATTAGCAGTTCTGAGTATATATACTCAGTTTTTATATTTTGTAAGGGGTCGATGGTTGAGCTGAGCTCTCGATTGTAAATTTTTAGTAAAGCCGTTGGTTCTCTGGTTATGTTATGTATTTGAGACTTCTTGTTTAATGAAAGTCAATTTCCTTTCATCTCTTCGTAACGACTATATTACAACACTCGGGAATGGAAGATCCATTCGAGGGTTGTGATGTTGTTTTGATGTAGGTTTGATCACTGCAATATTTTCACTAGTTTTAATCAGTCTTTCGTGTTATCATTTCCCCCTCATATGCTGAGTAGCTCAGAATTGGAGGATCCAGTCGGGTTGCTACAGTAGCATTGTGATGAAGGTTTGATCATCATGTTGTTGTGGTTGTGTCGTTTAGACATATATTAGTGTATGAAGCTTTGGGTTTGAGAGGATCTCTCTCTTGAAGTTTTTCTTCCTTAGGTGGCTAGAAGACCTTATGTCCATAGCAATCCCTCACATATCCTTGCCAGTTCTTCCCCCTACTCACCCTTTACAACAAATCACTGACTGAAGTTAGATCAAGACCTCACTTGTCTATGCATGCCAACCTTGTTTTCTGAGTTAAAACGATATAATCTTGAGACTATGTCCATCAGACCACCTTTAAATTTATTCATCGTGACATAAAACTGATGGGTATCAGAATTACCTCTGTTGCAATCTAGGGGTGACTTCTAGTGCTAACATCTCTGGCACCATTGCCATGAACAAAATTGAAGATTTTCCCTGGGATTGAAAGACAAAGCTTACTAGTTCTGAAGGTGCATCAAAACTTAGTACATCAAAGATTGCAACTGTGCACCTGGTGAGTCCATTGAGGCGGATCTACCGACGACTCCACTGTTTCGGTTGTGGCTTCTAGAAGCAGACACACGAGGTCTGCTCCACAACTTCCTTTAGAAACACCTGAAGCTGACCTTGAGAAAATTATCAGAAAGAGAAAGATCCTCCAAGAAGGTACTTCTACTATTGAACCAGGTATTTCTAATAATCTTCACTGTCCTTCTTTAGAAACTCCAATTTCTGCTTCTCATTCCCCTGTTATACCTTCTGTTGGAGTTTCCTGAAATTTAAATTTTGGGAGTGTTCCTGTTGAGTTTTCCCCTCCTAGTCTCAGATTGGAGGAAGAAATCCTTGTCACTCCTCTCTCTCCTAAAACTATACTGTGGTTTAGACCCAGTGTGTCTAAAGATTTTCCCACCTCGGGCTTTACCACTCCCCATCTTATTATCGTCGCCGCTACAGATGGGGGAACCTCTTTTCCTTCAGGCCCTTTGGCCTTTTCTTTGAATCCTCTGTTGCTTCCCTTTCCTCCTGGAGGCTCAGTTCTAGTGCCCCCAGTTTGTACCCCTTCTCCTCCTAATTCTCCTCCACCTCATATCCCTATGGCAGGTGCTAATCCCCCTAGAAATAGGATGGATGCCATAGTGGCTGCAAGATATGCCCCTTTAGTCCTACCTCAACCAATGAATGATCTCCCTACTGGAGATTACCTAAAGTATATGCCCAAATTCACTAGATAGGAAGACATCACTGCTGAAGAACATCTTGCTGCTTTCTACAATTATGCAGACAACTTGAACATTGAAAACGAAGATGTCTGGATGAGAGTTTTTGTTTAGAGCCTTGATGGTGAGGTTAGGAAATGGTTTAGTGGATTGACCCCTGGATCTATTGCTGGGATTGAAGCCTTAGATGATGTTTTCTTGAGGCAGTGGGGGGATAAAAAAATATTTTATGTATTATATCACAGAGTTTGGATCCCTAAAAAGAAAAGAGGGAGAATCTGTCTCTGATTTCTCCAAAAGATTCAACAAGAGGTACAATAAGATCCCTGCTGAGATAAAGCCTACAGAAGCCTCTACCAAAATCACTTATGCTAGTGCTTTTGACTCCGATTTCTGCCTCTTGCTTAGAGAGAGAAGATCTACTTCCTTGGCAACTATGCAAGATGCTGCCTTGGAAGTAGAATCCAATGTGTTGGTAGTTGACAGGCTCAGAAGTAAATTTGACAGAGACAAGGGATGAGGAAGATCTGAGGCCTCAACCTCTGGTTCTTCTGCATCTCACCCTCAAGTAGATAAATTAACCAAGATGGTGAAATCCCTGTCTGCAGAAATGGAGAAGATGAAATTCGAGGGGAAGCAAGGTTACAAGAATGTCTCAAATGATGATAATAGAGGCAACTTCAAAAGAATGAATAACAATGCTCCTCATATTATGCAAAGGGAACAAAGGGATAGAGATAGGAATGATCAAAGGATTCAAACCCCCCTTCAAAATAACCTGGTTGATGATCAGGAAAGGCAAGAAGAAGTGCTTGACCCTGACATTCATTGTGTTGGAGACACCTCCCCTTTCCCCCATTTGATTCAATCTGAATACGAGGAGTCCCTCCTGAATAGTCAAATAAATGAGCTGAGCAAGGGCGAAAAGGCCAATACCAGTCCCAACAAATACAACCTCTGGTCCAAGAGGAAAATGGAGGAGTCTGGCATCCTTGCTCAGCCTCCAAGAGCAGAGAAGTTTGCTAAGCATGCCGCAAATACCACCAAGGAAAAGAAAGCTCATAATCCCTCGCCAATATCCAAAGACCCCGTCCCAGAGGTGAGGGAAATTATGAAGTCCCCTTCCTGCTTTAACTTTGAGCATGAAATTCAAAAGATCAGAATTCTTGTGCCCCTTTCAGAGATAGTTAAACATGAATATTTCAAAAGATCCTTCTCTAAGTTATTGCAGTCCGAGTCGTCCTGCCATCCCACATATTCAGTGAATCTCTAAGATGAAAAGCCAACAATCATACTAGGCCCTATGATAGAAAACATGGATGATTCATCACCTCCCTTCTATACCTCACTAAACATACATGACAAGGTACTGCACAACTATCTGATGGATTAAGGGGCCTCTCATAATCTCATGCCCAAAACTGTCATGGAAGAACTTGGGTTAGAAATTACAAAAGCTTATCATGATTTGTATTCTTTCGACTCGAGGAGGGTGCAATGTCTTGGGGTCATCAAAGATATGGTGGTGACTCTGTTCCAGCTGCCCATGAAAAGTGTAGTCATGGATATCATGGTGGCTAATGTTCCCCCCAAGTTTGGCATGTTGTTGTCAAGATCTTGGATAAAAAGACTTGGGGGAACCTTGGATATGGACCTTACATATGCTACCATTCCAGTCTTTGGAGGGGATCATAGGAGACTATACATAGAAGCTCAGTTGGCCTACATCATCAGTGATGAAGCCGATCCCACCAATCATCCTATCTTTGCCTTTGATACTAATTTGGGTTCCATTCTGTTGCAACTCACTAATGCTCCTGAGCCCCCTCTTGAGATCAGAAAGCCTATTTCCCTCTGTGAAGATTCTCCTCTAATTACCTCTATTTGGAAAATGTTCTTTGATGGAGCTTCTTCTAAAGAAGGTGCTGGTCCTAGGGTAGTTTTTGTTTCCCTTGCTCAGGAAACCATATCTCTGTCATACAAATTAGAATTTGAAGCTACCAATAATGTGGCAGAGTATGAAGCTCTTGTTTTGGGCTTAAGGGATGCAAAGGACATGGGTATTGAAGAGATATCTGTGTCTGGAGATGTTGAACTGATTATCCAGCAGATCAGAAACATTTATCAAGCCAAGCACCCTCGACTTAGGAGTTACAGAAATGAAGTATGGGATCTCATTGACAGTTTTTTCCTAGCTTTCAACATATCATTTATTCCAAGAGGAGAAAACACTATGGTTGATTCTTTCACTGTTTCAGCAAGCAATTTTAGAGTTCCTCTGCCACCTAAACTCAGGTACAATGTAGAAGTGAAATATAGACCCTCTATACCTGGCAATGTCAGGCATTGAAAAGTGTTTGAGGATGATCTTGAAATCAAAAGATTCTTGGAGACTGTTGATGAGTTTTCAACATTACATATTGATCAAGATCTTGATTCCGAAATAAATCCTCATACTGGTGCGTTTCTGAACAAAATTGTTGACCATCATATTGTTCAGTTTCCCAGCAATCACATTCCAAAAGAATTGGTTCCTTTGGAAAGATTATTTGACAAAAAAGATGTGGCAGCAAAGGGTAAAATCTCAAATGATGATGCTGATGCAACGAAGTGCAACATTGGCACAAAGAAGGAGCCAAAGTTTGCATATTGTTAAGCAGCTTGACAAGAAAGCAGAGGGCCGAGTATGCTGAGTTATTAAAGGAATTTTCTGATATATTTGCTTGGACCTATGAAGACCTCAGAACATATGACATAGTTGTCATTGAGCATAAGATTCCATTGAAAGAGGAGGCCAAACCATTTAGGCATAAATTAAGACAGATAAACCCTATGCTGCTACCTATTATGGAAAGAGAGGTAAAGAAGCTACTAGATGCCCAAATCATCGTGCCCTTGAGATATTCAGAGTGGGTGGGTGGCCAACCTGCTCCTGGTAAGGAAGTAGAGTGGGGAAATAAGACTTTGTGTCGATTTCAGAAACCTAAACAATAGCTCAAAGAAAGACAACTACCCCTTGCCGAAAATGGAACACATATTACAAAGGGTAACTGGTGCATCAAGGATATCCATGATTGATGGATTTTCGGGCTACAATCATATCTTGGTCCTTCCTGAGGACAAAGAAAAAATGACCTTCACCACTCCTTGGGGTATGTTAATGTATGCCAAAATGCCCTTTGGATTGATGAACGCAAGGGAGACCTTTCAACGAGCCATGGACATATCTTTCATTGGAGAAAAGGACAAGTTCATGGTCATCTATCTGGATGACATTACAGTTTTCTCTAGGTCTAACCGAGAGCATTGTGATCATTTGAGAAGGGTGTTCCTAAAATGCAGAAAGTTTGGTCTCTCCTTAAATCCCCAAAAATCTATGTTTTCCATGAAGGAAGGAAAGTTGTTGGGCCACATAGTATCAACCGAAGGAGTCAGGATTGATCCCAGCCGAAGGAGTCAGGATTGATCCCAGTCGAGTTGAAGCAATTCAAACCTTGTCACTCCCAAGATCTAGGAAGGAAGTCCAATCTTTCCTGAGAAAAATTAATTTTCTGAGGAGGTTTGTTTCCAATTTTGCCGAGATGGTAAAGCTTATAACGACCATGTTGAGGAAGGGAAATGAAGTTAAATGGACTATTGAGTCTCAAAATTCCTTTGATCTGATAAAGAAGTCCTTGACTGAGGCACCCGTGCTTATCAATCCTGATTACTCAAAGGATTTCCTTATTTTCTCATTTGCTTCATTTTACAGTGTAGCATCTGTTCTGTTACAGAGGAATGCTAAAGGGTTGGAGCAACCCATCTCCTTTTTCAATCGGGCATTGAGAGATGCTGGGGTAAAATATGACATGATGGAAAAGTAGGCCTACGCTTTGGTTAAAGCTCTCAAGGCTTTCAGAGTCTATGTCCTGTAGTCGAAAATCACTGCACATGTCCCTTCAACTGCCGTGGAGGAAATTATCATTCAGCTGGACATAGATGGAAAAAGGAGCCGATGGATTGCCAAAATCCACGAATTTGACTTGGAGATAAAGCCCACCAAATTGATTAAAGGTCAAGGTTTAGCCAGACTGCTGGTTGAATCTAATTGCAAAGCTTTGGGGATAAGCTTCATCAACGAATGCTTAGAAAATCAACAGGCTGAACCATATGATACAAATGCTCAGGCAGACCCTCCATTAGCAGGATGCCCTTGGTACAAGGATGTCATATATTTTCTACAAGAGTTGCGCGCGGCCCCCCCCGATGGCATGCAAAGGAACAATGCAAGAGCTTTAAAGATAAAAGCAATTAAATACTGCCTTGTCAATAAAAAATTATATTGGAAAGACCCCCTGGGGGTACTTCTGAGATGTTTAGACTCACACGAAGAACAAAGGACGACCCATAATATTCTCAAGGCTGGTTATTTTTGGCCTACTCTGTTCACTGATGTTTGCACAAAAGTCAGAGCCTATGCTAAATGTCAAAAATTCTCAGGAAAGCAGTAGCTAAAGCCCCTGCCATTGAACCCTATGGTTGCTTCAGGGCCCTTCTAGCATTGGGGCCTAGACTTCATTGGGGAGATTCATCCTGCATCCAATGGTCAACATAGATGGATCTTGATAGCCAAAGATTATTTTACCAAGTGGATAGAAGCAAGCAACGCTTCCCACAAGGTAATCATCAGCTTCCTGGAGGATATCATAGCAAGGTTTGGCTATCCGAGTAGAATTGTCACTGATAACGCTGTATCTTTCAAAGATGAACCATTGATCCAATTCTGCAAGAAGTTCAGAATTGTGCTGATCCACTCTACCCCCTACTATCCGCAAGGCAATGGATTAGCAGAGTCCTCTAACAAAAGCCTCATCAAGATCATCAAAACACTGCTAGAGGACAACAAGAAAGCATGGGATTCAAAGCTCAAATTTTCTTTGTGGGCTGATAGAGTGACAGCTAAACGGTCCCAGGGCATGTCTCCTTTCCTTCTTGTATATGGGACTGAAGAAATGTTTCCTTCTCAGCTCGCCTTTCCAGTAGAAAAGTTCTTCCAAGAATGACAGGAAGAGTCGAATGATATGATCAGGAGGATTCATCAACTAGTAGAAGTACAACAGACTAGAGAGCAAGTGATGGACATACCACATGACCATCAACAGAAAATCAAGCAAGCCTTTATTAGGGAGAGAAGAAAAGAGGATTTTTGGCTGGGAGAGCTAGTGCTCAAATGGGATGCACCCAGACACGACAAGGGAAAGCATGGTAAATTTGAGTCCCTTTGGATCAGACCCTTCAATATTTCTGATACATTTCCCAATAATACTTATAGGTTGCAGAATCTGGAGGGTGGTGAAGTTCTTGTTGGCCCTATAAATGGGCATTTCTTGAATTTTTTTTTTTAAAAGCCGTAGTCGACGTCCCACCATTGTAAATATCGTTCCTGTTTTATGTTTATTCTTGTTATAGGAGACTCCATAACCCAAAGAAAGGCACTGGAGCTGCGCGTTCTTGTCATCTCGCAAGGAGCATGGCATCCCCCGTGGAGCCAAATGTTAGCGATTAATGCTGTCATGTTCTTGTGGATGGTGGTTTTGGCCTAGGTCTGTGCGTTTTCCTGTCTTTTCCCCCTTTGTGCAGACCCGACCATAGATTTCTCCTCCCAGCGTATATTTTCCTTTGTTGTTTTCCTTCATCCTTTGGTCGACTGGTTTTCCTTGTCGAAATTTTCCTGAGAGATATCAAGCCTGAGCTTTTCTGTTCCCGATATGGATGATTACTTCTCTTTTTGCCTCTATTACCGAGTCTTTGTTTTTACCAAGTCCTAGCCGTGCCGTCCAAGTCTTCATTATTGCAGGCCGCAACACTGAGAGTAGTCTTATATGGAATCAAGCGAGCGTGGGAATCGAGATTTCAAATGTTGAGAGGTTATACAGCAAGGATCGTGAAATCCTGATTTTCGAAGGGACAACCTGGGTCGTCTGATTGTGAGGAGCAGAGGGTCGTTGATTTGAAATCAACGATTTTAGAGGATCGAGAATTGAGAGTTCGGGGTTCTTGTTGACAAGTGCATCCATAGCCCAAAACCTCGAAATGCGAAATCCCAATTTCGCAATTTCGCAAATCGAAGGTTTCACAGGAGCGATGTCTCTTTCTCCCGAAAAGTGGTATCATGAAAGCCCCAGGAATTGGGCCCACGATCCTAGCACTTGGTAAAAAAGGAAGCAGGTCTGGGAAAAGGGGCTAGTGCTCATCGCATAACCGACATTTCATTTTTTCAAGGGAATGATCGTGGCCGTCCATTTTGAAGCAAGTATGACCGCCAATCTCAGTGCTTGTTTCACGATTTCAGGCATCGCGATATTGAAGCCAAGATGGGGTGAAAACTCCCGAAATGAGAAGCCCCAAAACATAATGTGGGACAAGCATGAGGTCATGGCCCACAGTCACATGGGGTGGTTGAAAAGAGCCACGCCAAATGGGTCGAGAGCGTTTGTATTAGCAGCAGAGGAAGGAAACATGGTTTCAAGGTGCCAAGTTTAACTCAGCAAGTCAGGAGCACTTCCTAAGAGCATTCATGGACGTCTGGGCTCATCTCGATCCCAATGTTGGCAGTTAGTGAAGCCGAAGAAGGTGGTTGAAACCTTGTTTCAACCATAAATAGGAAGCATGGAAGCATCGGTCATGGAGGCGGGTTGTCAGCCCAAGGTCACCCTGTCATGAATTTTCCTGCAAAACCCATACTATCTTAGATTTGAGTCTGACAAAGGAAAGCATGTGCAGTCTGACAGAAGAAGAAGAAACACAAAGCTTTGAATGCAGGGGTCCAATTGCGTCCCTGGGGGACATTAGCAATTTTGGGTATATATACTTAGTTTTTATATTTTGTAAGGGATCGATGGTTGCACTAAGCTCGTGATTGTAAAGTTTTAGTAAATCCGCTAGTTCTCTGGTTATGTTATGTATTTGAGACTTCTTGTTTAATGACAGTCAGTTTCCTTTCATCTCTTCGTAACTGCTGTATTAGAACACTCAAGCATGGAATATCCAGTCGAGGGTTGTGATGTTGTTTTGATGTAGGTTTGATCACTACAATATTTTCACCAGTTTTAGTCAGTCTTCCATGTTATCTTTTCCCCTTCCTATACTGAGTAGCTTGGAATTGGAGGATCCAGTCAGGCTGCTATAGTAGCATTGTGATGAAGGTTTGATCATCGTGCTATTGTGGTTGTGTCGTTTAGACATATCTTAGTGTCTGAAGCTTTGGGTTTGAGAGGATCTCGCTCTTGAAGTTTTTCTTCCTTAGGCAACTAGAAGACCTGATGTCCATAGTAGGCCCTCACATCTCCTCAACAGTTCTTCCCCCTACTCACCCTTTACAACAAATCACTGACTAAAGTTAGATCAAGACCTCACTTGTTTATGCATGCCAACCCAATTTTATGAGTTAAACCGATATAATCTTGAGACTATGTCCATCAGACCACCTTTAAATTTATTCATTGTGGCATAAAACTGATGGGTATCAGGATTACCTCTATTGCAATCCAGGGGTGACTTATGGTGCTAACATAGCTGACAATCATCTCTAACACTAGTGATAGTCTCCATGGAAATCAGAACAATGCCATCCAATAGAACAAAACTATCTCTATCCATAGTAGTACACAACTACTACCCAGTGGTACACAACCACTCTTAGTAGCACACAACTACTAACCAATGACACACAGTCACTACCAGTGGATCACATCCACCACATTAGCATACAACTACTGTCTAGAGATATACAATCTCCACAACATTCATATCATTTGATATCAACCTGTATAAAATGATATCATGATATAAATTGAGTCATCTGGGCCATTCTTCCACTCACATCTGTGAGATCTGGAAGAGCATCTTCCCTCAGAATGTAAAGCATAAGCCATGGGATATCTAGACTATTCTTCTCAAGCATAGAAGAATAATTGTCCCTGATTTATGAACCTTGACCATTCACCTAACTGGGCCATTCTTTCGACACTAATCATATTGCAACCTAGAGAGAATGAGTCTACCCTAGGGAATGCCCATCCATGATTGTTGAACCTAGAGCGTTCACCTAAATAAGCCATTCATCTAGCATTAATCACAATGAAACCTGGAGAGAATGAGTCTGCCCTAGGGAATGACTATCCAGGCCATTTCCTATGGAAATGACTGTCCTGCACCAACCTCCAAAATGGACCATTCTTCGAAACTTCTCACAATTGTGAACTTCGAAAGAATGACTTCTCGGTGAGGCAGACCATTTTAATTGACCACTACTCAGAGTGAATGCCAAGACGAATGATTGTCCTAGACCATTCCTGCACACCAGAGACAAGGGGAATCATTGTCTATGGTACATCAACAATCTATCGAACCATTTTCATTACGAAAATGACTATCCGATCTGGACCATTTTCCAAACTGGAAAATTCTAGTCTGTTAGAAATCTCGAACCACTTTCCGAACTGGAAAGGAACTGCCCATCCTGGACCATTTTCTGAACTAGAAAATGACTGTCCATAAATCAATAACATATCAGTGCTCCCTCCCAACTTGGGAGTAAACACTTCCTTTTCCAATAAGGAAGTCGTCTCCACAAGCCGCAATTTGTCTCTTAAGTATGAAAACTTGTCATCTTGGACAAAGGATTTACCAAAATATCTTTTATCTGCTCATCTGTGGAGATATACTGGAGAACAACTTCTCTCTTCTAGACTTTATCACGGAGAATATAATTCTTGATCTCAATGTACTTTGACATGTCAGGGAACACCAGTTTCTTTGAAAGCTTCACATAGCTCTGATCATTACAATATATCATGGTCGAATTCAACACCTGATTAGATGGTCCATAAATCAACTTATTTCTTATGTACAAGCATCACAAACTGCAATATACTATGCTCTTGTAGTGTTGATTGCAACAGGATTATGTTTCCTTCTAGCTCATGACATCGTGGAAAAGATCAAACTAAAACATATCCAAGTAGCATTCCTTCTGTCATATGTACTCCCTTCTCAATTTGAATCGATAAATTCATGCAGTTGTATGTCATAATTTAAACGTCCCACAAAACAAATATTTGGCTGAGTATTCTCCAAATACATTAATGAGCCAATCAATTGTCAATACAAAGACGGGTCTATTGGATTAGAGTTGCTTCAACTTCTTCAGATCTGTTATCATGGGAGTTAGCCATGGATTTGCAATCCATCATCCCAGACTTCTGAGTAACCATTATGATACACTTTCTCTGTCATATGAAGTTTTCTCCATGCTTCTACTGCATATGACATACTCTGCATCAAGTTTATTGAATCCATACAAGGTCTTCTTCCATTTGCATACATGCGTCTCTTTCTGGTATAAGCTTCTTTCTCAATTTTCTTTATTGGAAAGAATAGTCTTTTACATGTAAATTTCAATCCATGGATACTGCAAGAGGTATATCTAATTTACTGGAACAAGCTATTGTCATAGTCTTCGCCCTCCTTTGGGAAGAAACTCTAGTTCTGAATCTCGCAATGCTTCCATTCATAAGTCTTTTTCACATTTTCTTATATACACTGTTCTTCATCACAAATTCCATTTCTTTTGGTTGATTGCTTCTAGTGGGTTCAATCCAGGCTGGTAGCCTTATGATTCTCAGTTTAATAACTGGTTGTTCTTATTTTCATTCTTTGTTGGAATCTTCATGTTCTTCCTCATGTTCCTCTTTAGATTTTGGGTCCATGGAGTCTTCTATAGATTTCATGCCCTTCCTTCCTGAAGATTCCAACTTCTTCCTTTCATCATAGGAACATTGATGTAGATGGA
>SNQJ01S0244369.1:0-13264 GCA_010110895.2 Picea sitchensis
GCTAGGTGAGGGGGTGATGTGAGGGTTGGAAAAGGTTAGGAAAGTGTTTTCTCATCATTTTCCATCTTTACTTTACCCCATTTTCTCATAAATTACAAAAATGACATTTTTCCTATGTCATGACTTGGCAATTAAAATTGTTGTTTTGACTGACTGAGACTCCTGGTGGACAAACACCTAGAAAAAGTTGTCCAACTGAGTTGAAACTTGGTTCAAGGGTGTAGGGGGTCTCATTCCATTTCTTTTGAGCACAAATACCCCTATAAAAAGCCCAAGGACCTAGTTTTTACAATATTTGCTCAAAAATAATTAAAACTAATTAATTAAATTACCCAACCTTAGGCAATTTTAATTAATTAAAAAAAACCTATCTAGACTCGACGGAATTCTGCAAAACTTTATGAGAGGTCATACATGGTCATTTACATCATTCCTAAACACTATCTACCAGGGGATAAATCCATTAGAACACCTTTCACCACTTTGGAGGAATTATTTGTGGGAGTGAAAAAATCAAGGGAGATCAATAAGGCTGAAAAGCCAAATTAATAACCTGAGGATAAAGAACACTCAGTGAAAGGAACTCTCCTAATGAAGAAATCCTAACGTAACTGACCTAACTATGATCCATTCAGACCTATTACATTATTAACCCACGCAGGGGTGCAGAAATTCCAATTACAAAAATACGTGCTGGAGGCCCAAAAATGCCTTGTAGAACCAAATAGTCTTTGACTTGGTAGCATCTGATGATGCATCTCTTCATGGTATATGGAGTTGACCCCCTAGTTGAATAGGCGGTCAACAAAGCATTTTATTGCTTTCTTGGAGATCCCTAGGCGAAGCATCTCGAGGTTTTATTTTTAGGCTTTTATCTTTTTCCAACTTGCTTTTACCTTCTGGGCCTTTAGCCCCTTCTTCCCAAAAGGCAAGGTGCAACCCTTAAATAATTGGCCAACCCAATGCCCGGACCAGTGTAATGGGGTGGATGAGCGGGGAGTAAGATGAAAAAGTGGTAATACGACGGGAGCGGACAATGACTTTTCAGATATCCCCCCAGTGGCAAATCAAAACCTATGGGCACAGGCTTACTAGGGCATCTTGTCATTCCCCTCAGACATGGTCAAGTGGACAAGTATAAGATCCAAGCATTTGTTAGAAACAAAAGAAATTAAATGAATATATTCAAACGTTTTTAGTATCAGAGTGACACATACCATGATACCCGGACTAATTACCTTATGGAGCAAGAACCATCTCTGATATAGGACCAAGCCGAATGTGATGGATGTTGCTGTTGCTGACAAAGTGGATGCGCTGAAAGGGAGAAAATATGGGCCCTCCAAGGCCATGCTCAAGTCGATCTAGCTCTCGATACTCCATGTCTTGGACCTGTGGGCCTCGAGACATGATCTCCTAGTTATCCCTAAAAGTGGGGTATAACATCTGTCTCCAACTCGGGGACATGTGCTCACTGTAGAGCGCATGAGAACCTCAGCATCTCTGGCATAACCTGTAACCTGCTTGATCTCAATAGAAACTATTAGTAACATTTGGGGTGGTGATATCACCCCAATCCATATATATATATATATATAAACTGAAACAAAAGCAATTATACGTATAAGTGTAAAAGCAAAATATTCTAACATGCAATGCAGATGGTATAATACAATGAATGCAAATGCCTACTTACCTGTACTTACCTGTTGGTTGGATGTTAGGTGTAGTCAAACGACCAATGAAACCAATCCCGCAATGCCCCACCATACCTGCCTTTGTGCTTCATCATAAACCAAAATAGTGATAAGCTAAGCACAAAAATAACATGGGTTAGAAAGTGTATCATATCATCGAAAACCATAAAGTCTAACTCATGACGGCGAGCGGGAGGGATAAAATCATGCCAAGTCATTCTATGGGGAAAGTGCTCAATCCACTTCAGGAAGGGATCATGAAAAGTCAAAGGTTCAGAAAACTGACTCAAAAGGTCTGCAAGATGGCTACTTAGGACATTCCCAAAATCCAAAGCCCTAGGAGGGATCGACAAGGATCTAATAGAAGACTGGCAAACTTTCAAGAAAAAGTCGAAAAACTGAGATAACATACTCAAACTTGTAGTATTCAACCAACCCTTGGACTCTAGGGTTTTCCCTAGAGGAAACTCAAAATCAAAGACGTACTTCCCAACTACACCTCTAGAGACACAACAAAGTAAAGTAATCAGAGGTGGCTGGGGAGAGTAGTGGCAAGGATCCTTCTTTAAGCAAAGAAGGTCCTTACTCCTATGAAGACTTGAGCACAACGGTGGTTGATAATCATCTTCATGGAAAGAATCCAAGTGCTGAGAGGAGTACTCATCAAAACCCTCAACGAAAGATTGAAAATCATCATGAAAACAAGGTACTCGGTCATCCTTGAGTGTTTGAAAAGTATGGGTAAAAATCTCATCTCCTTGTTGCCAATGGTCAAGAGTAACCTACTGTGATAATTGTAAAGGCAACACTTGGAAATGACTTTCAATGTCATAGATAGGATCCAATGAGCCTTTTGGGTGACGTCATGAGCCTTTTGGGTGACGTCCTGGGCCTTCCAAGGCCAACGTTCCAATGAAGAGGGCACAACCCCCTTAGGTAAGGCTCTGACAAGGTGCCTCTGTGGAACGTCCTCCTCTTCTCTAGTGCAAACCCCTTTGTCCTGTCTCTGCCCCCTGCTTGGGTCTCAGCATCCATCTAGTGGGTTCTTCAGCCCCATGGAGGTCCGAACTAATCATCTCCTCATGTGTACCTGTCCAATATGGTACCTGTCCATCGGGCATGATCCTACACATCAACAGCTACGCCCTCCATGGGATCATAAGTCACAGGGATCATAGAAATGCCAATCACATCTCATCATCAATATTATTAAACATGTGTATGAAACCTCTTTTACCCCAGTCAATTGCTCAAAGACAATATACAAATCTGCAATACCAGTTTGGAGGAGGTGACAGGGCGTCCTATTGGGATAATGTCCACTACAAAAGGGATGTTTCCGGAAGAGATTAAATCCAAGTCATGTAAATGGGTCAGGTGGTTAAGGGATGTCCTGACAAGGGGTGCAGTGAAAGCAGGGAAATGCAAGGCTTACCAGTGGGAGCCTTTGTAGAACGTGAGTTGCACCTGTCTTTGATGCAAATGTTTCCAAGCCCATTCATGCCATTTTATTCTTATTTCTTTATTTCTTTTTTCTTTCAAGAGACTAATCAGGGGACACTGCCCTGGCATGGTGACCAGTGGTAGCAATGTTACCCACAAGCACTTTCACGGATATGAGAAGGTTGGCTCATGATTAGACCCCCTTTCTCTTGGCCATGCAACCAAGAGACACTACCTTGGCATGGTAACCAGCTGCTAGTAGTGTCCTACTGTTAGGTACCCATGGACCTAATAGGCTGGCTCATGATGAGACCCCCCATCCTCTGACTAGGTCTTGCTTTATTATTTTTTATGGGTCCCTCTTGTTTCTTGCTGAGAAGCCTTTTATTGCTTTCTCGGGGATCCCTGGGCAAAGCATCTCGAGGTTTTATTTTTAGGCTTTTATCTTTTTCCAACTTGCTTTTACCTTCTGGGTCTTTAGCCCCTTCTTCCCACAAGGCAAGGTGCAACCCTTAAATAATTAGCCAACCCAATGCCCAGACCAGTGTAATGGGGTGGATGAGCGGGGAGCAAGATGAAAAAGTGGGAATATGACGGGAGCAGGTGATGACTTTTCATAAATCCCCCCAGTGGAAACTCAAAACCTATGGGCACAGGCTTACTAGAGCATCCTGTCATTCCCCTTAGACATGGTCAAGTGGACAAGTATAAGATCCAAGCATTTGTTAGAAACAAAAGAAATTAAATGCACATATTCAAAGGTTTTGAGGATCAGAGTGACACATACCATGATACTCGGACTCATTACCTCATGGAGCAAGAACCATCTCTGATACAGGACCAAGCCGAAGGTGATGGATGCTGCTACTGCTGACAAAGTAGAGGCGCTGAAAGGGAGAAAAGATGGGCCCTCCAGGGCCATGCTCAAGTCGATCTGGCTCTCGCTACTCCATGTCTAGGACCTGTGGGCCTCGAGACATGATCTCCTAGTTATCCCTAAAAGTGGGGGATAACACCCCCTATTCAAATAGTGTTTGAGGGTATTCATCAGGCCCTTCATTTCTTCTTCCAGTGGGGTGTATTTCATATTAAGGAGGGCGCACTGGCCATAGGATATTTTGTGTTCTGGAGGGGAAGAACTTTCCCAATAGGTTTGAGATTTGGCGTAGGGGTTACCCATCCCCCGATCTACCTTTTGAAAGTGGGTTTCAATGGATATTGGGCCAAACCCTTGGAAGCCGAATTCTTGGATTGCTTCAACCAAGGAGGGCGCACTTGCTGGAGAGTAGACACCATCAACAATCATATTACAGGTTGGATCTCGGAGATCTTTAGCATGCAGCATTGGAGGACTCTTAGGGGATCATATCTTCATCATTTCCTTCTATATCGGAGGCATTATCAGCCATACATTCTATGTATTCCAGATCTGTCCCATTTTGTATGAGGATAGCTATTATTATGAATAAAATCAGATTTGAGGTATTTGTGCTATTTTCTTGAGTTGTTTCTACTATATCTTGTTGTGTACATGTTGTTAGCTACATTGTTATCTTTACTTGCTGCAAAACACACAAAAAACCATCATTATAAACCCTAGAGAAACTCAAGAGACTAAAATAAGATCTGGTTGGGAACTTTACAGTGGTATCAGAGCAAAGATTCCTCCCAGCCTGAGGGGTCTTCCTTAAGGAGAAAATTTCTGATTGAAGAATGAGCAAGTAGCATGTTGTTAAGTGGTTAAGAAATGGACAAACAAGAAAGGCTTTGGGTAGAATTGCGTCAAGTCTTATATGAGTGGTTATCAGAAAGGCATAAAAATAGGGCACAGCTTGAGCCTACACCCTTTAGGAGCAGGGAACTTTGCTACAGTTGCAAAGTGCCTTGGGAGCCAGACCACAGATGCAGGGGAATAGGGAAGGTGCACATTTTTGAGGTACACTATGACAGTGAGGATGAAGAGATGCAAGAGGATGCAATGGTAGATGCCTATTTAGAGAAGTCCGATGATGCTAGTGACTCTTGCGCATCTGAGGGACAGTTGGATGGACATGTGGATAACACATGTTTTTTATCTTCCACATCAGGCAGTGTTGAGGATTCAACACTTCAGCACAGTGGTGACATGTGTGAGGATTCATATGTGTTAGCACTTAGACATGATGAGATTAGGAGATTGGATGACCTACACTTGGATGCAGACATGGCTTCCAAGAAGTCATGCATGGAGGATGATGAGCTTTCTATGATGACAATGACACATTTTTCATCTTCTTAGACACCTATGATAACCACGACACATGAGGATATCAGTGGCATTTCTGATATGGTGGAGGATCCTTATGTGAGGATTGTACACCAGGGACATATGGATCTGCAGACCTAGAAGGAGAGACATGACTTAAAGACAGTTGACCTTACACATACCTATCAGTATGAGGATAGTGAGTCACCTCTTTTGGAGATTCCATTGTTTGATCAGGTTGTGGAGACTGACAGTTTGATAGGGTACTCACTTCCAGGACTGGTCTATAGTGATGATGATGCACTCCTTATTGGTAGGGATGACCACATCTCATGTCTAGACAAATGTATATGGGATCCAGGTGTAGATGAAATTAGAAGAGTGAGCGCACAGGAGGATACAACTACCCATACAGGATACAATGCGATTCAGATGGAGGTAGCAGTTGGTGATGGAGTACAGTGGCATACAGGAGGACTCAGTAGCACAGTAGATAGTGGGCAGTTCAGTGCCCTATCTTTGGAGGAGTGTGTTGTTGACGATTCCATTGTTGACATTTGCAGTGAGTGGCATGAGGTAGCACCTCAGCGGGATTGTGATCAGGAGCCACAACACTTGGCAGGACAGTTGAGAGTCAGGGAGGACATGATCATGGCAATCACTAGACACATTGATGACACACATGCATTGGCGGCAGGATATTGTTGGAGGACATCGGTGGCACATGATAGTTCAGATAGGGGACTTGCCATGAATGACTTTCATACTCTCAGGGAGAGAATGACTGTGATGAGGGCTGACTACCAATAGTTTTTGACAGACAAGGACTACTTATTAGAGGTTGGAGAGATGTATCACAGGTCCATGAGGGAGCAAGAGTTGGAGGTGGACCGACTCACTCATGAGTTGGTGAGCAAACAAGGATTCTTGGAAGGCACATAGACAACCCTTCAAGAACCAAAGTCCAGATTAGAGGAGCTCTTTGAGGAGTACCTGGGATCGCTGATGAGTATGGAGAGATATGATCCAGAGATGCAGGAGGATGTCCATGGGTCACAGGGACCACCCTTCACGAGGGATTTCAAGATAGTTGGGCACACACATACACATGGGGAGTCCAGATCCAAGGGCAATTATGAGGACACTTCCATTTTTGTTCTAGGATTGGATGACCTTCATGTTGAGGTTGATCCAGTAGTACACCCAGGATCCATGAGGTTGTAGGTGTATACAGGAGATTTCATGTGTATGTAGGGGCATACAATGATGAGTGGTAGTTCACAGAGACATACAGAGGTGGACGCATGGGATTGCAGGGAAGAGACATACGTAGTAGAGCATGGAGATTCCTCTCCCTTGCAGTAGTATACAGATCTGGGAGATCACCTTCACAGTAGCAACAGTTGCATGAGTGATGATGATTGGAGAGTGATTGACCAGCAATTTGTAGAGTTACCTACTGTTGTACCCGATGGTTGGATTTTAGTGATGAGTACAGGCGATTATTCACCCTGGGTACCGATGGACGAGATTTTGGTCAAGTCCTTGGGATTGATCAAAGCATATGATACTTTCCAATCCTACAGACGGTTGCAGATATTTCTGTCAGTTTTTTCCCATACTTCCATCCATGATAGAAGGACAGGAAGAGATAGATTGTGGCAGGGGACATGGAGAGTTGGTAGGCAGAGACCACCTGGCAGGAGTGTCTTTATTGCATACGGAAAGATAGGGATGGATAATCAAAGACAGACAGTTGAGGCATTGGGCGTGATGCAAAGTATCTTAGGCCATGGGATAGAGGATATCTCATAGGGTGATACAGATTCAGATTCCCATTAGGATGAGGATGGAGGGCTTCTGACAATTATTAGTGTGACGCATCAACAGTTAGTGGGGATTGGAAGTGATGAACTTCCAACTTTGTTGGGGGATCCGGGAGTCCAATTGGTCAATAGTTTGCTTCATCTTATGATGGTTCGGGTTGCACCAGAGAGCAACATACTTCACTATGGGACTATTTTGAGAGGGATTGCAAGGACTTGTTCTATGTGGCGAGATATGTTCTCCCTATTGACACTCATGATCGAGTATAGAGATGGATGGGAAGATTTTGATTCCAAAGGGATACCTTCACAGGCTCAGCTTCTTGATAGTAGGCCCAATTATCATAGGTATTTCAGCATGAGGATCCAAGACTGAGGGATCCATTATGTATACATTGGGCAGACAATCATGATCAGAGTAGTGCAACGTCATCATGATGGTCCCTGTTAGAGATTAGCTTGGGACCTTGGAATTACAGGGCTGGGCATCTCATTGAATGATGGAGACGAGTGGATCCTTGTAGGGGAAAATCACTTGGATTTTCCATTGAGCTTCAGTATTGAGGGGAGCATGTCACTTATTGGTGACTCATTGAGGTTTTGTAGTACCTCACTATGGCAGCAGCATGTTCAGTTGGTGGAGGTCGTATTAGGTTTGGTATGGTCTTGGAGGTCAGACCCTTGTGGGTTGAGGCCGGGTGTTATTTGCAGGAGATTCATGGTGTCGAAATGTCACAGGACTACACTCCACATGGAATTGCAGTTCACATCTTGATATGAGATCCAGGGATTGGAGTGCTTGGTAGTTCAGTGTTCAATAGTGTTGATATCCGAGTGGGGTGGTCGCTTGAGGAGTTGATTGAGGACCTATTGCACATGATCCTACTACTCATCAAGACCATTTGGATGTCATGCATGGTGAGCTCTTAAAGGGGCCACATCTTGAGGGGATTCTGCTTTGGATCACACAGGTGGATATGGGACCCTGGTACCATATGGAGAGGGATTCAGTGATTGCTTTGGGACAAGAAAACGAGATTCTGCTTTGGATCACACAAGTGGATATGGGACCCCGGTACATGGGATTCAGGTATTTCTTGAGGACAAGCAATATTCTTGCAGTGAGGATTGTAATGTCCCCACTTTTGGACATCATTATATTATAGAGTGTTATGCCGACCAGAGTAGCCAGATGGGTGTGATAGCGAGTATAGGAGCTACTGAGGGGTTTTATTGGGCCCGAATTGCATCATTCATCATATTTCATCATCAATATCCATTCCGCACAACTTGGCCTTGGTTTCGTTGCATTCCGACAATTTCCGTAATTTTCAGTTATTATGGGTTATATTTTAATTAAATTCACAAAGAAGGTCATATTGGGCATAATACTTGGAGGAACCTCTTAGTGTAATAGCTCATCGGAATTGGGAGGAATAACACTACAGGATAAGATGATGAGAAGTGACTTCCAATGGTCGGAAAATCCATAAGGATGGATAAATCACTTTTCAGAGATAAAAGGATTAATTAATTAATTAAACTGATTTAATTAAGGAATAATAAAATAAAGTAAAAAGTCACTTCGAGAGAAAAGGTGAACAAGGAGGATAAAAGAGAGATAGGGGCCTCTATTCTCTCATTATGTTGTTTATCATTTTGATGTCTGGCTTCTTGCTAGAGATCCCATGCACTTGGGGGTTTTAAGGATTTTGACTGAACAAACCCTAGAGATCAGGTCGGAAGTGAAATATCCCACCCAACCTGGTCCAACCTTGGTCATGGAGGTGAAAGATTACTCCCTCACCATTCTACATCAGATCTATTCAGTTCCAGGAGCCTTTGTGGAGGCAAGTCGTATTATTGGATGGTTTCTCCAGATCTAGGGCGCACCCATCTTGAGAGAGTGGTTTGATTTGCACAGAGGTGATCAGATTCTCAGTGGATTTCACTCCAGGGTTGTTAGCCATCACCATAATGCCCTATTACAACAGTGTTTGAGGTTATTCATCAAGTTCTTCATTTTTTCTTCCAGTCGGGCGTATTTCATCTTGAGGAGGGTGCACTAGCCATAGGAGATTTCATGTTCTGGAGGGGAAGACCTTTCCCAATAGGTTGGAGATTTTGCATAGGGGTTACCCAGCCCCCGATCTACCTTTTGACAGTGGGTTTCAGTGGATAATTGGCCAAACCCTTGGAAGCTGAATTCTTGGATTGCTTCAGCCAGGGAGGGAGCACTTACTGGAGAGTAGACACCATCAACAGTCAGATTACAGGTTGGATCTCTGAGATCTTTGGCATGCATCATTGGAGGACTCTTAGGGGATCATATCTTCATCATTTTATTCCATCTTGGAGGCATTATCAACCATAAACTCTATGTATTCCAGATCTGTTCCATTTTGTATGAGGATAGCTATTATTATGAATAAAATCATATTTGAGGTATTTGTGCTATTTACTTGAGTTGTTTCTACTGTATCTTTTTGTGTACATGTTGTTAGCTGCATTGTTATCTTTACTTGTTGCAAAACACACAAAGAACCATCATTATAAACCATAGAGAAACTCAAGAGACCAAAATCAGCAAAGTGCTTGGGGAAATGCCACAACCAGAAAACTCATAAAACTCAATAAAAATCCAATGTTCCAATCAGATCTGATTGGGAACTTTACAATCAATGGGAGTTGTTATCGCACAGATTGTAGGTTGGGCAAAGCCTGAACCAATCCACAAACATGAGACAAATATGGGAGTAACTACCCACGGTCACCTTAGATAGATACTCCCCTCGCTTTAGTGATGATAAATCACCACAAGGGAGGAATCCCAGTGACCCTAGGGGGATTAAGACATAAAGTCAAGTAATGGAAATTGAAACCCCTATAGGTCCAGTTTAGAAGTAGAAAGAGGCTTGAAAAAGGGGTCTTGTTGATAAGGGTATATTTCCAAAGCGTAGTGTACCTGCAAGAGAGTATTATACCTACCCGAGACAAGAAAATTTATCAAAATACAAACCAGATAATCAAAGGGACAAGCAAGTAAAGATTTATTTCCTAAATTACAGAAGTAAATAAATATATATATTAGCAATGAAATGAGCTATTTACTGCATAATTAACCATCAAAAGCATTAAATATTTATTGGGCAATGAAGCACTAAACAAGTAGATAATACCCCAACACTTGAACATAAACTTTGATGGTAAAATGAGGCTGCAAAATGATGTTGTCAGAAGTATATTACGGCAGCCATGTAATGTCCCCCACCTCTTGATGAAGAGGTTTGGAGTGACTCAGTAGTCTAGTTGTCCCCACTAGACTATAGTCTCATGCATCATGGGGACAAAGTCAACCATAAGCCATTGCCTAAGCACAACGTTATATTACTGAGTTGACTTTGGGAGGAAAAGGTAACTTAATGAAAGAAAAGAGCATGTGGAGAAAATCTAGGAGTTAACCCTAGGGGTTAACTAAGTCAACAGAGGAATAGACTCGGAGTATAAAACAAGGGAAGGGCGCACTTCTAAGGCATTCTGGATTATTATCATATTCTGCATTTTGGCTCTTGAGCACAAGCAATTTTGAGGGTTTTGAGACGAAAACCCTAGAGATCAAATCGGTGGTGAACAATTCCACCTTTCTTGATCCAAGCTTGGTCCCGGAGGTGCAACAATCCTCCCACACCATTCTACAGTAGGTACAGATCATATCCATTGGCACAGGAGTAACAATGCGAAGCCCAAGGGGGTTTCCAGCAGGAGGGCGCATCATCATGTAGAGATCAATTCGATCTAAAGAGAGGAGAAGGATCTTGGGCAAAGGAACATATGGGTATTCTTGGTATGTCCTAGGACATCATTTCTAGACTATTCAGGAGGAGGTTTCTCTATCAGTTTATTTCCTAGAGCTTGGCACGAGTTGGAGAAGAGAGGGGCACACTGCAAAAGGAGCTTTAAATCATTTGGTGGCTCAAATCTTCATTGTTCAACTTGAGACTTCACCAGTGGGGTTGCATTGCCCCGATCTATCATCTCAGTGATTTTTGTAGCAGTTGGAGGTCTCTAGGAAAGAGGCCAAAATATTGGATCTTCAGTCATCCAAGAGGGCGCAAACCAGTTAGGGGTTTTCTCATTTGGAGGGTCAGAACTTCACCATTCGGCCTGAGACTTCACTAAGAGTTTGGTCTTGGCCCGATCTACTATTCCAACAATTTTGAGAGAATTTGGAGGTCTTAAGGAGGGAGGCCGAAACATTGGGCATCTTCAACTATCCTGGACGACACAACTCAGCTAGGAGGTCTGGATCTGGTTCGTGGGAGGAAGGCATTCTATCTTATATATCTTCCTAGTTCATTAGAGTGCCTTGGAAGGCTATTATTATCAGTATTGGCTATTATTGTAGTAGCTATCAGTACATTTTGAATATTATTGTAGTAGCTATCAGTCCATTTTGGATATTATTGTGGTTTTCTTCCAAATCTGCAGATCTCTGGTTACAGGATATATCTACTATTTAAATAAAGGTCAGCTCTGATATTGTTGGCTCTATATTGGTGTTTCTGGTTGTATCTTGTCTTTGTTTATGGTATATGCTTCAAATCTATTTCTTCATTGCAATAATCTCCATAATATAAACCCTAATGCGCAACTTCACAAGTAAACCTGCAAACACACATCCAAACAATAGTAAACAATGAATAGTTAGTGTTTCCAACAAAAAATTTGGCTTGGGAACATTACAAGCCAATTGGCTGTAGAAAAATATTGCTACAGAAGCAACTTCTACTCAAAGAAATCAGTAAACAACTTCCTCAAAAGATAGCCAATACCAAGTAGATTAACAATAGCAACTTTCCAACTATTTTCAATGGTAGAAGAGTGAGATACAAGTGATTAATAAGTGATTTTTCAGCAGTCCTAGTGGCTGTAGCATAAATTTATAAAAGCAGAAATAAATCCTTGGCTAAGCTAGACGCCTTAGTGACTCAAGCAAGCTAATAGCATATAGAATTGAATCCACTTTAGACAAATGAAATATCTCATCAAATCACGTTTTCCAATGCAACGATTTTATTTCTTCAATGCAATTTCAGATTAGTGCGTTAATCTATTTGGTTATGGAGTCTTGGTTGTAAGAGTTGGATCCATTACTTCTCTAGGGGTGTAAGCCCTTTTACTCCCTAGAGCAAGTAAATCCAACAAGGTAAATCTAGGAGGGTGTAATCCCTTTTACTCGTCCTAGCAACCTTGAAAAAATGACTTATCTAATAACAATTAAGATGAACTTGGTGGAGGGTGTATGCCCTTATACTCCTCCAAGGGTTCTAGACAAGAATAACATGAAACAAGAAGAAATTACCAACAAATGCAAAAAAATTCTTACCAATTCCACAAGATAACAAGATAAAACCCTCATGTACCAAGTAAATCTCATCAACATGCCAAAGAGAAGTCTCCAAGAAGGTAGCGCACCACTTAGAACCACAATAGACAGGATAAGCATCCAAAAATTTGCAGAAGAGAGAGATATAGACCAAATGCCCAAAAGAAGGAAAACATTTCAGCCAAGTATGTCTTATTCTCAAGTGAGAATGTTATGAAAATGAAATGATCTAGGTATTTTATTTATACAAGACCTCAAAAAAATGTTTGTCCACATAACTTTAGGGTAAAACACAATTAGGGAGGCCAACCTCCTCTACTTTCCCCTTTACGACTCAAAAATTGATTTTACACAAGAAGAAACCCTAAAACATGACGTCATTCCCCTAAAGGGTGACATTTTGACCTTTTGAGCAAATCGTTGGGTTGTTGAAGGAGATGTTGGGCCTCCAAAGCCCATGTGTCACCATGCCCAGTGTCCTCTTCATTAACCATGCCAAGTCATCATCAAACCTCACCACCATCATCAAAACCCTAGCCCCAAGGGTGACGTCAATGCCCAAAAGTGTAGCGCATGGCCTCCAAAGGAAAATTGTTGGGCAAGGTGAGGGATAGGTATTGTCCTTCAAGGTGTCTTCTCTTACCTCCAAAGGAAACATCCATCATCT